>JAAEEI010000515.1:0-10215 GCA_012654025.1 Pachypsylla venusta
CCCGGTTGGGCGATTGGAAGGAGTACCAGTTGGCTTTCGCTTCAAACCTCTTTCCAGTCAACTGATAACCAGAGAGATGATTGGGTTGCTCTTACAAATACAACTCCCAACCGCAGCAGTCGACTGAAACTCGAGATTTGAGCTCTGTGAACTTCAAAACGTGTTTTGGCATTGAAAACTCGACATCAGCCCAATACATTACTTTCCGTCTATGGCACGTTGAATACACCAGTTCCCGTTCGATCACCGAAGTTAAGCAACGTCCAGCGAGGTTGTTCCATATGGGTGTTCACGTGGGTTCGCGCCCTCGTGATGCTGGCTATTTTTCCGGACCACCCCAGGCTGGGTGAGGTCAATGTGGGTAGCTGGTTTGGAAGTTTCCACCGAATGGAGGGTAAAACCCCCGTCTCGAATGACCAATAGATGTTAAAGAGACGTTAAACCAATTTTTTTTTAAAAAACATTACTTTCCTTTATATAGGTCTAGCTGTTGTCCCGTGCTTCGCTACGGTTACAAAATTCAACAACTCAATTTTAAATTTTTGGTGGAACCGACCCCCAGAGTGAACACGGCTCCTATTTATAAAATTCAATATTTTACTCAAAGAAATTACTTTTTGCACTGCGGAACACCTTCGTATAAAATTGCAGCTTTCGCGCTTATCCTGAAGTGATACTTCTTAACAATGGGTTTTTGGTGGAACCAACCCCCACAGTGAGCACCGCTCCTAGTTAGAAAATTCAATATTTTATTCAAGGATATGACTTTTTGTACTTCGGAACGCCTTTGTATCAAATTTCAGCTTTCTCGCTCATCCCAAAGTGGTAATTCTCAATTCCGATTTTTTAATTTTTTGTTGTTGTGACGATTCCAAGGGTTCATTATAGAACGCTTTATCTGATTTTAATGAAATTTTATAGGGACATTCATTACATTTATGACTTGGTCTTTATACTGAGCCATACGGGGGTACTTCTAAATTCCGATTTTTTGGTGGTGAAAACCGTCCATAAATCGGATAGAAACCGGAAATTTTCAAATTTTATATTTTTTATGGGGTCCTTATATACTATTTTGGGCGGGATCTATTCTCGGTCATTTTACGTTATCTCTTATAGTTTGCCCAGAAAAAAATTGCAAAAAGACCTGCTAAATAGCGTTATTTTTTACGGTAACCTGCTCCCACTTGAACTTTAAATTTTNTATAATGACACGATAGATGCGACAAGTAATGTGTGTAAACGAACCGTCAAAAAGATAGCGTTATAATGACACGATAGATGCGACAAGTAATGTGTGTAAACGACCCGTCAAAAAGATAGCATTATAATGACTACCAACTGGGCTTTGCGTTTTATAAGTATAGTAACTAACGTACAGTGAATTTATCTTCAATATTTCCACATCTCCATTAGGGGTACACGTGTACAAGCCCACACGTGAAATAGTTTTGAAAATTCTGGTGACGTGCAATCATTTATTCACTGCATAAAGTTTTTCTAATGTATTCATCGATTTGGTCACGTATTCAAATTTATTTCGCGTAGGGGCATCAAAGCTTGACATATTATAGGACGTGATGCGACAAGTAATGTGTGCAAACGACCCGTCAAAAAGATAGCGTTATAATGACAAGATAGATGCGACAAGTAATGTGTGTAAATGACCCGTCAAAAAGATAGCGCTATAATGACAAGATAGATGCGACAAGTAATGTGTGTGAACGACCCGTCAAAAAGATTGCGTTATAATGACAAGATAGATGCGAAAAGTAATGTGTGTAAACGACTCGTCAAAAAGATAACGTTATAATGACACGATAGATGCGACAAGTAATGTGTGTAAACGACCCGTCAAAAAGATAGCGTTATAATGACACGATAGATGCGACAAGTAATGTGTGCAAACGACTCGTCAAAAAGATAGCGTTATAAAGACACGATAGATGCGACTAGTAATGTGTGTAAACGACTCGTCAAAAAGATAACGTTATAATGACACGATAGATGCGACAAGTAATGTTTGTAAACGACTCGTCAAAAAGATAGCGCTATAATGACACGATAGATGCGACAAGTAATGTGTGCAAACGACTCGTCAAAAAGATAGCGTTATAAAGACACGATAGATGCGACAAGTAATGTGTGAAAACGACTCGTCAAAAAGATAACGTTATAATGACACGATAGATGCGACAAGTAATGTGTGTAAACGACCCGTCAAAAAGATACCGTTATAATGACACGATAGATGCGACAAGCATTGTGTGTAAACGACCCATCAAAAAGATAGCGTTATAATGACACGATAGATGCGACAAGTAATGTGTGTAAACAACCCATCAAAAAGGTAGCGCTATAATGACACGATAATAGATGCGACAAGTAATGTGTGTAAACGACCCACCAAAAAGATAGCGCTATAATGACACGATAGATGCGACAAGTAATGTGTGTAAACGACCCGTCAAAAAGATAGCGCTATAATGACAAGATAGATGCGACAAGTAATGTGTGTAAACGACCAGTCAAAAAACAATACCAAAACATTGATATGGAAAAAAAATCAAGTCTCTAGCTCTTACCGTTTTCTTTTATATGCTAGACTAGTGAAAACCGCTAAAATGCGGAAAAAAACCCGCCAAGAGAGGTTTGGATTTAAACCAAAACTGTCATTTTGCATTCGATTCATAAAATTGACATTTTAAGCTTTACCACTTACGGTTCTCTTTTTAGGTAGGAACCGCCAAAAAGTGACCGAAAACTGCAAAAGGTAGATAACTCTACAGCCAAAGGTTTCTACCCGCAATCAATGCATCAAAGAAATATGAATGGGCACCAATTTGAAGTTCTGGCTCTTAGCGTTCTCCTTGGTATATAGGTCCTATCTGGTGTCTAATTATAACGTGAAACTTTTGGGTGCATTCGATTATACCGCTGGCAGTTTTTACCACTTTTAGAGAATGGTAAGAGATTGACATGGAAAAAAAATCAAGTCTCTAGCTCTTACCGTTTTCTTCTTATGCCGGATTAGTGAAAATCGCTAAAATGCGGAAAGAAAACCCGCCAAGAGAGGTTTGGATTTAAACCAAAACTGTCATTTTGCATTCCATTCATAAAATTGACATAAAGGCACAAAATTTTAAGCTCTACCACTTACGGTTCTCTTTTTAGGTAGGAACCACCAAAAAGCGACCGAAAACTGCAAAAGGTAGATATCTCTACAGCCAAAGGTATCTACCCGCAATCAATGCATCAAAGAAATATGAATGGGCACCAATTCAAGAAATATGAATAGGCACCGCTAAGAGCCAGAGCTTCTGGCTCTTAGCGTTCTCCTTGGTCCTATCTGGTGTCTAATTATGACGTGAAACTTTTGGGTGCATTCGATTATACCGCTGGCAGTTTTTACCACTTTTAGAGAATGGTAAGATCCAGATACTTGAGATTTGATATGTATTTACCAGCACCTGGGGGGGNGTAATTTTGTTAGCTAGTAAAATAATAAATCCATTTTATTAAATTTGGCTTAACGTCTCTTTAACATCTATTGGTCATTCAAGACGGGGGGTTTACCCTCCATTCGCTGGAAACTTGCAAACTAGCTACCCACACCGACCTCACCCAGCCTGGGTTGGGCCGGAAAAAGCCAACGATACGTGGTGTTCCCAAGCGGTCACCCATCCAAGTACTGACCACGCCCGGACGTTGCTTAACTTCAGTGATCTGAAGGGAACTGGTGTATTCAACGTGGTATAATCGTTGGCTAAAAAATGTATAATACATTTCGGAGGTGTATGGGAATCAGTTCTCATAGATCTCCGACATAAAGCGTTTTTAGACATCTGGTGAGAAGCGAAGCTGTATTCTTGAGTACGTATATGGAAAAGAAAATGGAAGTGAAAAGAAGAAAGGGAGACGAAGAATCATTTTCCAAACTGTACCAAGCAGACAGAAGGGAGAGGAAAAATAATGAGAATAAATGAAGGAGCAAACATAAAGTCGGGAGGGAGCTCTTGCTGACTTTAGATGGGGAGGGTACCAAAACAGATGTCCCTCCAGATAAGACGGAATCTTCAGAAAGTCTAGAAAGTTGAGAGGGAGCTCTTGCTGACTTTGGATGGGAAGGGTACCAAAACAGATGTCCCTCCAGATAAGACGGAATCTACGGAGAGTCTAGAAAGTTGAGAGGGAGCTCAAGAGTCTAGAAAGTTGAGACGGAGCTCTTACTACTGACTTTAGATAGAGAGGGTACCAAAACAGATGTCCCTCCAGATAAAACGGAATCTACAGAGAGTCTAGAAAGTTAAGAAGGAGCTCTTGATGATTTTAGATAGAGAGGGTACCAAAACAGATGTCCAGGATGAGATATTTGTATTCAACCAAAAGTCGATTAAAAATTTTAATGTGCGCAGTCAGCTCCGAAGCTGTTTGTAATACGAAAGAAATTCAAGGGGGACATATTGTCAAGGTAGTCCTACAAGGTCTTGAAGGGCACCCTTCATAGATCTACCAATGTTATCACAATATGCCCCCCTTGATATCGGCACATTTTGGTCAGAATAGATTCCCAACAGTTTCTGTATTGGGTAAAAAACAGAGATAATTTGATTGCACCCAAAAGTTTCGGAGCTTACTAAGACCCCAAATATGACATACGTATTAAATTTCAAATCTCTAGCTCTTAGCATTCGCTTTTTAGACAGCAATACTGAAAACCACTAAAAAGCAGCTAAAACCGACAAGGATGTATTCAATTGCATCACCCAAAAGTTTCGGGACACAATTAGAGACCAGGTGGGACCTATATACCAAATTTCATCCAAAGCGGTCAACGTTAAGTGGCAAAAGTGCCCATCACGGCGGACAAACNTAATATGGTGAAGCTTTTAAAAATGAGGCCTCTGAAAGACCCGATGTTACCGAAGCAAAAGTCATTCTTCTTAGTAATTCTGTTGAACAAAAGCAAAGAATATATTGGAAGAAAAAATATTTTTATTTCAAATTGAAAGGAAGAATGTTTAAGCAGGACATGGCAAGAGACACAAATGAGCTTATTACTAGCAAACTCGATTGAACTACAATGGAAGATGAAGTAATCAAAATATTAATACAGATGAATAAAACCACAAATAAAGGAAATGATATAAAAAGATATGAACGAACAACACAGGATTGGATCAATACCTTTCAAGTGATAGTTATCAGTTTGGAATACAATGGAAGATGAAGCAATCAAAATATTAATAGAGATGAATAAAACCACAAATAAAGAAAATCATATAAAAAGATATGAACAAACAACACAGGATTGGATCAATACCTTTCATGCGATAGTTATCAATTTGGAATACAATGGAAGATGAAGCAATCAAAATATTAATAGAGATGAATAAAACCACAAATGAAGAAAATCATATAAAAGATATGAACGAACAACACAGGATTGGATCAATACCTTTCAAGCGATAGTTATCAATTTGGAATACAATGGAAGATGAAGCAATCAAAATATTAATAGACATGAATAAAACCACAAATAAAGGAAAATCATATAAAAAGATATGAACAAACAACACAGGATTGGATCAATACCTTTCAAGCGATAGTTATCAATTTGGAATACAATGGGAGATGAAGCAATCACAGGGTGTCTACCAAATCGCCAAAGTGAAATTCCCTGACTTTTCCAGGTTTTTCAGTCTACTTTTCCAGTGTACTTTTTCAAGATTTTGTCTCCCCCATCTGACTTCAAAAAGCTATTGGGGCCCAGGGACCCCAAAAACTATACAGCAAATTTCCTTCATACCCTAAACATGTATACCAAAATTTTAGAGGAAAACGATAATAAGCGCCGCAGGCGAAATTTTTCGGGAAAAGCATGTTCACGCATAAAATAGGCAATTTAGATAAAAAAAAACTCAATTTGAAAAATTCCCTGACTTTTGGTGTTTTTTCGGCGTTTTTTCCTAAATTCCCTGACTTTTCCCTGACATTTCCAGTCTCCTAAAATTCCCTGACAATTCCAGGTTTTCCAGCATTTCCAGTCTGGTAGACACCCTGAATCAAAATATTAATAGAGATGAATAGAACCACAAATAATAAAAATCATATAAAAAGATATGAACGAACAACACACGATTCGAAAAATGGAGAATTTCGACCGATGTTTGTTTTACTTCTTTTGATGGCAAATACATGAATTGACCTTGTCTTCCTAACCTGAACTTTGAAATTTATTTTGTTTAATATTTCTGGGGAGTAGATTTGATTATGTCAAAGGTTCATACCACGTTGATTACACCAATTCCCGTCAGATCACTGAAGTTAAGCAACGTCGGGCGTGGTCAGTACTTGGATGGATGACCACTTGGGAACACCACGTATCGTTGGCTCTTTTTTCCGGCCGTACCCAGGCTGGGTGAGGTCAATGTTGGTAGCTGGTTTGGAAGTATCCAGCGAATGGAGGGTAAAACCCCCGTCTTGAATGACCAATAGATGTTAAAGAGACGTTAAGCCAAATTAAANAAAAAAAAAAAAAAAATCTTTTTTTAAACAAATTGACGGGTGGCAAACCCATTTTTACAATGTTAATTAAATATAACAAAAACAATAATGCTCAGCAGCTGATTGCCGATTTTGTCAACACTGAAGAGTCCCCTAATCTTTTCCAGGCCGCAGTTGAATAAATCGAGGTCCGCACCGCAAGCAGTGTTGCCAACTCTCTCCATTCGACAAATGGGAGAATTTCGACCGATGTTCGTTTTACTTCTTTTGATGGCAAATACATGAATTGATCTTGTCTTCCTTACATGAACTTTGAAATTTATTTTGTTTAATATTTCTGGAGAGTATATTTGATTATTTAGCATTTTGTAAAGGAAGACAAGATCCAGCATATCTCTTCTTTCCCACAACCAATGACATTGTGAAATGACATTATCGACTCGTATTTATGATTGACTAGCTGTTTTCCCGTGCTTCGCTACGATTACGAAATTTGGATTTTTCGTGGAATCGACTACCCCAGAGTGAACACGGCTCCTATTTAGAAAATTCAATATTTTAATCAAGGATATTAATTTTTGCACTGCGGAATACCTTCGTATTAAATTTCAACTTTCTCGCTCATTCCGAAGTGATACTTCTTAATTATACATTTTTGGTGGAACCGAACCCCAGATTGAGCACCTCTCCTATTTAGAAAATTCAATATTTTATTAAAGGATATGACTTTTTATACTGCAGAACGCCTTTGTATCGAATTTCAGCATTCTCGCTCATCCCGAAGTGGTACTTCTCAATTCCGATTTTTTGGTGCTGAAAACCGTCCATAAATCGGGGAGAAACCGGAAAATTCCAAATTGTATATTTTTTATGGGGTCTCCATATACTATTCCGGGGGGGGGTCCATTCTCGGTCATTTTTCGTTATATCCTTTAGTTTGCCCAGAAAAAAATTACAAAAAGACCAGCTAAAAAGCGTCATTTTTGACGGTAACTTGCTCCCACTTGAACTTTCGATTTTTTCCTTTCTCATTACTTACCTACATACTAAAAGGGATCTGTGTGCCAAATTTCAAGTCTCTACGTTTAGCCATCGTGGAGCTACGTTGATTATCAGTCAGTCTGTATATTAACTGGGCTTTGCGTTTTATAAGTATAGATTACTTTTTGGAAATTTTTACATGCAAGAATCATCAAGAATTTATGCTGCACAGACTCAAGGAGCTTAAAATGAGTCTCATATTGGGGTGACCATACGACAGAACAATACTCAACACATGAACGAACATACGCATAATACAGGGTGTCCCAAAAGTCCGAGACCACCTGAATATCTTTTGAACGGCTTTATGATGAGTTTTGAAATTTTGCATGGTATTATATAACCTAAATCAAACACCCTGATGGTGTGGCCAATTTTTCTGGGGCGGGTCCCACGTGGCCCCCAGGGGGTCCAACTTTTGTTTGTTAAATACGAATCCCCATCTTGTGATACATTTTCAGAAAGACAATAGAATTAGAAGTACTTTTGAAGAAAATAGCGTGTTTGCGTGTTTAATTTCAAAATGGCGGCCATTTGAAATTTCCAAGATATGACTTCCGAGAGTGTCTAGAACTAGGGGAATTATTTGCAATAGGATATTGAATGATTGCATAGGATACCAATGTTGAGGAACCTGCTTTTTAGAGATAATTCGTCTTTTTAGACACTTTATTGTTGGAAGTCATATCTTGGAAATTTCAAATGACCGCCATTTTAAAATTAAACACGCTAGACGTGTAATTTTTCTTTGCAAAGTACTTCTAATTCTATTTTCTTTCTGCAAATGTATCACAGGATGGGGGTTCGTATTTAAAAAACAATAATTGGACACCCTGGGAGCCACATGGGACCAGCCCCTGAAAAATTGGTCATACCATCAGGTGGTTTATTTTAGGATTTAGTACCATACAAAATTTCAAAACTCCACATAAAGTCGTTCAAAAGATATTCAGGTGTTCTTGGACTTTTGGGACACCCTGCATAAGTTTAATAAGGTTTTTGTCCTTAGTTTGTGGCACACTCGCTCAATTACATCAATGGAATAAGAGAGACACCTAATTGAATTATGAATGGAATGTGGTCCTGATGTCAAACAACAATATTCATTGAATTCAATAGGAAGACACCAGAATGAGATCACAATACAATCTGCGTCCATTGTATATTAATGTAAAATGTAAATTAACAATGTAGAATGACAAGACAACAACGAAATAAAATCGTCCGCATGATGACCGGTTTTACGAACCAGGACGACCTGGAATGCACTAAGGATCATCAACACCTTTTTGGTTACCTCATGTCAGCCTATTTCTACTATGACAGAAATGGGTTGTCGCCCATAGAAAGCCTATAAAAATGGTGAAATTAGTTGATTCCAAGGGGAACAACTCTACAACACAAAAACACACATCAAATAACGAAAAAACAATAACCCAATATCGTACAAGGATGGTTCCACTAGTTCGTGGCCCGGCCAACAAAGGGTTAATGTATTGTAGTTTTGTCACAACAAATTGCTAACATATACGAGGGTTGTTCCAATAGTTTGTGGGCCGAACAACAAAGGGTTAATGTATTGTAGTTCATGTCCCGAGCAACAAAGGGTTAATGTATTGTAGTTCGTGTCCCGACCAAAAAAGGGTTAATGTATTGTAGTTCGTGCCCCTACCAACAAAGGGTTAATGTATTGCAGTGCGTGCCCCTACCAACAAAGGGTTAATGTATTGTAGTTTGTGCCCCTACCAACAAAGGGTTAATGTATTGTAGTTTGTGCCCCTACCAACAAAGGGTTAATGTATTGTAGTTTGTGTCCCGACCAACAAACGGTTAATGTATTGTAGTTTGTGTCCCGACCAACAAAGGGTTAATGTATTGTAGTTCGCCTCCCGACCAACAAAGGGTTAATGTATTGTAGTTCGTGTCCCGACCAACAAAGGGTTATTGTATTGTAGTTTGTGTCCCGACCAACAAAGGGTTAATGTATTGTAGTTCATGTCCCGACCAACAAAGGGTTAATGTATGATAGTTCGCCTCCTGACCAACAAAGGGTTAATCTATTGCAGTGCGTGCCCCTACCAACAAAGGGTTAATGTATTGTAGTTTGTGTCCCGACCAACAAAGGGTTAATGTATTGTAATTCGCATCGCGACCAACAAAGGGTTAATGTATTGTAGTTCGCCTCCCGACCAACTAAGGGTTAATTTATTGTAGTTCTATTTTTCCGGCCCAACCCAGGCTAAGTCAGGTCAATGTGGGTAGCTGGTTTGCAAGTTTCCAGTGAATGGAGGGTGAAACTCCCGTCTTGAATGACCAATAGATGTTAAAGAGACGTTAAGCCAAAAAAAAAAAAAAAAATTGTAAATAACTATTTAAAAACAGGAATTCAAATCAGTCGGTCAACATCCTTTACGGCCGCTTCAATAAAATCCGTCATGTAAATAGTTTTCCGTACGCGTCGTGATTTCATTTTTCATTTCATTCGTCCATACTTATAATTGGATGATGCATTTTTTGCATGCAACAAAAAAAGTCATCAGTAAATGCAACGACTCATAAAAGAAAAGTAGAAAATTGCATTTCTAAAAAAAAGAGGAAGGAAAAGGTATATAGCAGTATATTTCAAATAAATAATGAGATTACTTTTTACATCACAAACTCCTTTGA
>JAAEEI010005171.1:16662-27815 GCA_012654025.1 Pachypsylla venusta
ATACACACACACACACATATATATATATATTTATCGTTACATTGAGTTTTATTATTGTAGATAATAATTTTCCTGAGGTTCCAGCCTATAGTTGTTTTTTTTTTCTTGGTGGTGATGGGGTTTGGATAGTGGATACAAGATACATGTATGGTTACATCGAGTGATTCTATTTTGTTTGTTTGTTTGTTATTCAGCCAAATGCATTGATCATTACACCCAGCTCTGCATTGAGAACATTGAACATCCCGATACAGCCCGTCCAATGGATCCCAGACTGGAAGCTATCGTCAATAGAATGTTCGACGCTTGTCTGGCTGACAAACAATACAAAGAAGCTTTGGGCATTGCGTTAGAAACGAGACGTATGGATGTTTTCGAAGCTGCAATCAAAAAATCCGTAAGCTTAATTCATTTTACTTTTGTGGAGTCCTTTTGAACTTGGTCACAGATAATAAATATATAAAAAAATAGACTTTTGAGTGGAAGGTTACCACTAGGCGAGGTTAACGCCTGAGGCATTTTCTACCACCTAACCCTTAGAGCTCTATTTTTATGTGGTCAAGTACTCAGTTTAATGAAGAAAAAATCCTACCTCTGCTGGGAATTGAACCCACGCCCTCCTGCAGGGAGTCTACCAGACTGGAAATCCTGGAAAACCTGGAATTGTCAGGGAATTTTAGGAGACTGGAAATGTCAGGGAAAAGTCAGGGAATTTAGGAAAAAACGCCAAAAGTCAGGGAATTTTTCAAATTAAGTTTTTTTTATCTCAATGGCCAATTTTATGCGTGAACATGCTTTTCCTGAAAAATTTCACCTGCGGCGCTTATTATCGTTTTAACATGTACACCAACATTTTGGTGTACATTTTTAGGGTATGAAGGAAATTTGATGTATAGTTTTTGGGGTCCCTGAGCCCCAATATTTTGCTTTTTGAAGCCAGATGGGGGAGACAAAATCTTGAAAAAGTACACTGGAAAATCTGGAAAAGAAGACTGAAAAACCTGGAAATGTCAGGGAATTTCACTTTGACGATTTGGTAGACACCCTGTCCTGTTTACCAGGCGAGAGTTTAACCCCTGAGCTACTGAGGCAGTACAAAATACAAAATATGATAATACAAAAAATTATATGTCTATGGCACGTTGAATACACCAGTTTCCGTTGGATCACTGAAGTTAAGTAACGTCCAGCGAGATTGTACCATGTGGGTAACCGCGTGAGTTTGCGTCCTCGTGATGCTGACTATTTTTTCGGCCCAACCCAGGCTGGGTGAGGTCAATGTGGGTAGCTGGTTTTGCAAGTTTCCAGCGAATGGAAGGTGAAATCCCCGTCTTGAATGACCAATAGATGTTAGAGGTAGTGGTGTTGTTACATAAAGAGGGAAAAAATAGCAGTGGGTATGTTTTTTTTCCCACAAATTGGTGGTTTTTGGTGTTGTTGTTACTCTGTTTCTTCTAAAATCAACTACATATTTTCCCTTTTGGTTTATTATTTTCAATAATGAACCTTTGGAATAGTCACGAAAAAAAAATTACCCCCTCGCCCTCAAAATTTGATATTATACGTTTCGAATTACTTACGTAGAATCCAACAATCGAATAAAAAAAGATCCGTATGTCCGCCGTACGCCGTGATGGGTACTTTTACCACTTAGCGTTGACCGATTTGGATAAAATTTGTTATATAGGTCCCATCTTGGCTCTAATTGTGCCCCGAAACTTTTGGGTGCAATCGAATACAACCTTTGGCGATTTTTGCCGCTTTTTAGCGGTTTTCAGTATTGCTGTTTAAAAGAATGGTAAGAACTAGAGATTTGAAATTTTGTATGTATGTCATATTTGGGGTCTCAGTTACGCTCCGAAACTTTTTGGTTCAATCAAATATACCGCTGGCGGTTTTTACGCTTTAAAGCGGTTTTCATTACTCCTGTCTGATAAGAGAATGCCAGAGACTTCAAATTTACTAGATATGAAAAATTTAGGGTCTAATTACTCCCCAGATTTGGAATCGTCACGAGAACAACCCCCCTCAATTTTTTTGGAGGGGGTATTTTTTTGCCACAAAATAAATAAACTCATATGTCACATTGGCAGAGTTTTTTTTAGATCCGGGTTATGAAGAGGTAATCGATTCGAAGCTTCTAGTTTGAAAGGGAAGCCTATTTGTTCATTGTTACGTCTCAGAAAATTGGCCACTAAAGGATTTTCCTTTAAATCCGATTCACTCTGTTTATTTTATCACAATTTTGTGGACATCATAGCATTACAAGGCATTATTTTTTTCAACAATCACTGCAATACACCAAACTATTCTTAACAGTTATCTTAAGCAGAGTGTGCATCACACTCGGTTTGCACCAAGGAGGTTCCGGGTTCGATTTCTGGACGGGTCGAAAATTTTATAAAGGGGTTTTCAAATTTTCTACTTGGTCTGGTTGTGATTGGGAGTAACTCAGTCTCCTGAGGACAATTGAGTAGCTATGGTAAATAGCGACAAGTGGTAGCATTATAAGGAAATTGTTAAAGTGTAGCTTAGGCTTGGTGATATTTATTTATTTATTAAAATTAACAATCAAGGTTCTCTTAATATATTACAAATTATACCTGAATGAAATGGTCAGAAATTAAAGTTAAAATCAAAATTTAATTCTGTTTTGCGACTAAATTTTGATTCATTTTTATTGAAAAAATCAACTCCAGCAGCCGCGAGTTGATTGGACACAGAGAGTGAGTAGTAGAAAGGATCAGGAGGGGTAATATTATTAATGCTAAAAGTGTTGTTCAAAAGTCTGTTCGAATAAATTCTCACAGTTAATCCTATGCAAGAGCCCATGGAAGGGAAATCAACCTTATTTCGAAGAACATTAAGAAGGAATTTTGAGGCGTGCAGATTGCGACGATCACTGAGTTTTTCAATATTTAGTAGGAAGCAGATATTATCGTAAGAGTAGAGAAAGAGTTTTTCAATATTTAGTAGGAAGCAGATATTATCGTAAGAGTAGAGAAAGAGTTTTTNACCCTATTCAACAATTGGCTATGAACATTATAATGCGGTGACCACACAACACACGCATATTCCAACAATGAACGAACTAAAGCAACATAAAGAAGTCTGAAAGCAGCCGAAGATAGACCCTTGGAAGATCTGAAAATGTAACCAAGGAGTCTATGGCAACGCATAGATAGATTGGAAATGTGTGGCGAGAAAGACAACTTCCGATCAAGGATGATACCCAAATCCTTGATCTGCTCGACGTTAGCGAGAGGCTGAGAATTAAGATGATACTGAAAGTGGAGAGCCTCTTTTCGCCTAGAAAAACACATGATGGCACATTTGCTGAGAGTTAGCTGCAAGTTATTAAAAGTAAGCCATTGATGAAATGCATCCAGATCTTGTTGGAGTAACATGCAGTCTTCTGTATTGGAGACAGACCTGTAAATTTTAACATCATCAGCAAACATCTCCAAAGAATTCTGAATAAAATGAGGAAGATCATTGAAAAATAAACTGAAGAGCAAGGGACCAGAGTGACTCCCCTGACCAACACCCGATAACACACTAATAGGAGCTGATTTATGATCACCAATTTTCACCAACTGAGTACGGTTGGAGTGATTGTTGAGAAAAAACTTGTAATGCAATGATGGCCACTAAAATTGTGACATAATAACACAAAGAAATATACATTTACATTACATTTTTACATTATATTACATTATATTTTTTTACATAACTACTCAATTGCCCTCAGAAGGCTGAGTTACCCCCAAACTCAACCAGACGAAGTAGAAAATTTGAAGAAACCTTCTTCAAATTTTCGACCCGACCAGGATTCGAGCCCGGCACCTCCTTGGTGCAAGCCGAGTGGGATTCGTACTCTGTTTCGGAGATGTCTCACTCCGTACAGGGCTGAATTAAGAATAGTACCACTTGTAGCACGTGCTACGGACCCCGCGCTTTGACAACTTACACCAGATATATCGACATTTCTCGGTTGACAATTGAAAAAAAATATCATTTTGACGGGGCCCCCAACTCTTCAAAGTATGTAGTAAAATCTAATTTAGGAAAGTACAAGTAGGTACCTACTACCTAGGAACTTAATAAAGAAACGAGTATTGCAACATAAGCAAATTGGTTAGTGTAGGTACACTAGGTACCCTCTTACTATCCCTTTGAAGTTCAATCCATGTTTTATCGATGTTGGTATACTCAAAATTTAATTTCATTTTTCTCTACCAGCTGTAGGTACTAAACCAAAAGACCAAAAGATAATCAATTTTTGTACTGGCTCTAAAAAATAGAATACTTAGACTACGCCTGGGGGGTGGGAGTGGAGGGGGCTCCGCTCTGTGAAAGTGCTATGGGCCCCGTGGAAGTTTAATCCGGCCCTGACTCAGTATATAAAAGCTATCATTTTTTTTTTTTCAGGACGACGTAGCCGGCATGCTCCAGTACGCATTTCAAGTGGCCATGTCCTCCATTCAGTCTCGACAATTCCGAAATCAAATTTTACGTACTTTGGTGACCCTCTATCACAATTTGGACATCCCAGATTTCGTCAACATGACTCAGTGTCTGATCTACTTGGACGACCCTCAGTCAGTAGCGTCTTTGTTGGAAAAGTTAAGCACGGACGAGTTAATGGCTTATCAGATTGCTTTCGATTTGTATGAGTCAGCAACGCAACGATTCTTGTCAAGCATACTCCAGGTACTTATTTATTTATTTCCCGTGTCCATCACGATGACGTATCAGATTGTTTCGATTTGTATGAGTCAGCAACGCAACGATTCTTGTCAAGGGTACTCCAGGTACTTATTTATTTCTATTTGTATGAGTCAGCAACGCAACGATTCTTGTCAAGCATATTCCAGGTACTTATTTATTTAATTTCCGTGTCCATCACGATGGCGTATCAGATTGCTTTCGATTTATATGAGTCAGCAACGCAACGATTCTTGTCAAGCGTACTCCAGGTACTTATTTATTTCAATTTGTATGAGTCAGCAACGCAACGATTCTTGTCAAGCGTACTCCAGGTACTTATTTATTTACCTTCCGTGTTCATCACGATGGCGTATCAGATTGCTTTCGATTTGTATGAGTCAGCAACGCAACGATTCTTGTCAAGCGTACTCCAGGTACTTATTTATTTACTTTCCGTGTCCATCACGATGGCGTATCAGATTGCTTTCGATTTGTATGAGTCAGCAACGCAACGATTCTTGTCAAGCGTACTCCAGGTACTTATTTATTTACTTTCCGTGTCCATCACGATGGCGTATCAGATTGCTTTCGATTTGTATGAGTCAGCAACGCAAAGATTCTTGTCAAGCTATTACAGCTTGGGAAAAGTTCCTTTGTATGAATAAATATATATATATATAATAAAGAAATTATTATTATTTTTAAAAAAAAACACCAAGCCTTCTGTATTTACATGAGCCTAGGACCGTCGATTCGACTAATGAAGCTGGTTTGCTTCACTCGGTGATTATATTTCTCTCATGGTCTCCAATAGTGGTTAAGAGCGTCTTACCATCACACCACCAACCCATAAGTCACTGATACACAAATTGTCAAAATTTCAATTGGGTCACCAGATGGTCCAATATCAATTCACTACTCCTGTCGAAAACGTTAAACTAACGATTTTGACAGGGGCCATATTCGTTTTGAGTTGACAATTGTGTTTGGTTTACAGGAATTGAAAATATCAGCTCCAATTCCGGACGCAACGCATGTTTTGGTGAAAGTTCCAGTTGAAGGTTCTACGCCCACTCCTGTCCCCGTAGCGGAACCAGAAGAAACCAAACCCGATACTCAAACTAGAACGATCGAGTCATTGGTAAGGATTTAATTTGCATGTTATTATATAATTCTTTATTGAATGAACTTTTTTATAATTGTTCAGAAATGGTGGGAATAGACATAGAAAAGAAAATAGAGGAAGATGGTAAATAAAATAAAGTTCATTCAAAGGGCGGGAATAATTCCTGAGGAATTCCTCAGGAATTTATGTTAATTATACAGGGTGTCTACCAGACTGGAAATCCTGGAGAACCTGGAATTGTCAGGGAATTTTAGGATACTGGAAATGTCAGGGAAAAGTCAGGGAATTTAGGAAAAAACGCCAAAAGTCAGGGAATTTTTCAAATTGATTTTTTTTTTTTTATCTCAATGGCCAATTTTATGCGTGAACATGCTTTTCCTGAAAAATTTTCCCTGCGGCTCTTATTATTATTTCCTCTAAAATTTTGGTATACATGTTTAGGGTATGAAGGAAATTTGCTGTATAGTTTTTGGGGTCCCTGGGCCCCAATATTGTGTTTTTTGAAGTCAGATGGGGGAGACAAAATCTTGAAAAAGTAGACGGAAAAACCTGGAAAAGTCAGGGAATTTCACTTTGACGATTTGATAGACACCCTGTTATACTTAATGTGAGAAATATTTATTATCTTTATCTTAATATATAAATCTGAAATTTGTATGTATGCACCTGTGTGGGAGGGGTTACAATTAGGGCTTCCAATCTCGCATGCGGGATTGATTTTGAATCCCGCATGTGAGATTTGAGCTTAATCCCGCGGGATCCCTTATTTTTTAATATTATAAGGAGGAAAGTTCTCAGTAGGTAGGTATGTCCTCATACATGCACCATCTACGCTAACTGCTTTTTCATATATTTGCCTGATCTTTGACTGCAATCAACCAAGTGTTGTGTTTATAAAAATCTGGTGTGAACATCACACGACTTTCCTTATTTATATAAAAAAAGAAGAAAATATTGTAATGGGCTGAAATTTGTGATGTCGAGTTTTTATTGCCAAAACACGTTTTGAAGTCCCCAGAGCGGAAATATAATTAGCCGTTCATGGCATAAAACTGACATACATACCAAATTTCAAGTCTCTAGCACTTGCCGTTCTTGAGATATTTTGTCCACAGACAGAAACACACACGGACCAATGGCTGAAAGTGTTGGATTTTGCTCTGGGGACCCCAAAACGTGTTTGGCATTGAAAAATCAACATAGAAAATTTCAGCCCATTACAATACTTTCCTTTTTATAGGATAAGGAAAGTAAAAATGATAAAATACTGATTTTTTCACTTCCTCTTTTTTTGTATTCCTTCACAATACCTAAGATCATGTTTTTAAAAAAAAAAAATGTTGCGGGATTTGCGAGATTGGAGCTTGCGGTTCCCGCAGATTGCAAATCCGCAAAAAAACGCGCGGGTCCCACAAATCGCGGGATCCCGTATTTTCGGGATTGGAAGCCCTAGTTACAATACCACAGCCCAAACGATAGCAGATAGCGATAAATTGATGTTAATGGACCTCCCCCAAATCATAGTCTATGACCCCAGGAAAATTATGAGAATTAAAATATATAAGGCCGTTTTCGAGTTACGGCCAAATTTCTAATTTCTTCACCAAAATCGGACAGTCACGGTCCGATATCTTAAATTTCGCCGCGACAACATATCAACTCAAAGCGAGAAAGTTTTAGGTGACCATGTAGTCCTTATTTTAGGACATTTTCTGCAAAGGTGTGGCCAGCCATTCCAGAGTTACGAGTTCGAAAGAGGGAACGGGCAAAGTAAAATTTAGAAAATACTAGAAAGTCATAATGGCAAGTGCCTCTAAGACCCCTGGCGAAACGTTTAAATCTTGTTTTTTTAAAGGTTGCAATATATAGTATAAACACAAACCCATACCCCCCAATGAAGAAAAAANCCCCCCCCAAATTCCAATGTGAAAAACAAAAATAGCAATATAAGAATCGTAGGAAAGCACGGCGAAACAGCTAGTTATATATAAAATTAAGTAAGGATGGATGATGAATCTCGAATCATTCGATTCATCATCAGTCGAGTCGAAGGAGGCATGATGAATGTTGAATCATTCGATTCACCATCAGTCGAGTCGAAGGATGGATGATGAATTTCGAATCATTCGATTCATCATCTGTCTAACCGAGTCGAAGGATGGACGATGAATCTCGAATCATTCTAATAATTATAATAAACCAAAAATCAATATTTTATTATTTTTTGTATTGCGGGACAACTTTGTATCGAATTTCAGTTTTCTCGCTCATCTCGAAGTTTTCATTCTAAATTGATACATTTAATGTCAAACTCGTTGGGTTTACAATTTTTTTTTTTTTTTTTTTTTTTTTTTTTTTTTTCAGAATGAAAAAGAGCGCAAACTTCAAGACTATGTCACTAAATTATCTAAAATTCTAAGTGGAGAAGTTAGCATTGATTTTCATTTACAATTTCTTATCCGAAGTAATAAAACAGATATGTTGATATTAAAAAACACAAAAGAGAGTAAGTTAAGCTAAATATAGACCTCATTCAGGGCTGCCCTGGGTAATCAGTAAATGTATCAAATGTCCATACCGAATCAGTAAATGTATCAAATGTCCATACTCAATGGTAAAAGGGGGGGGGGCCACNGATTCCTCTTTTAGTTTGCCCAGAAAAAAAATTGCAAAAAGACCCGCTAAATAGCGTCATTTTTGGCGGTAACTTGCTCCCACTTGAACTTTCCTTTTTTATTACGCACCTACATACTAAAAGGGACCTGCGTGCCAAGTTTCAAGTCTCTACGTTTAGCCATCGTGGAGCTACGTTGTTTTTATCAGTCAGTCAGTATACCAACTGGGCTTTGCTTTTTATAAGTATATATATATATATTGTTCTTATTTTATGTGAACCGGACTTTGTATATAAATGGTGTCTATACGTAATATTGTTAACCCACAGATTTTGGTTTATTCGATTTTTGGATTCTGCGCACGTGCTTTGAAACGTAAAATAGCATATTTTGAGGCAGGTCGATGCCGAAGGTCTATAACCAAAATCGAAAAAAAAAAAAAAAAAAAAAAAAAAAANAAAAAAAAAAAAAAAAAAAAAAAAAAAAAAAAAAAAAAAAAAAAAAAAACTTAAAAGAGGCAGCATGTTGTTGTTGTAACAGCAGCTCCAACGACGTCAGGTCACCCTCTCGTCTTCAAGGATTGTTAACTACTGAATTGAGCCAAAGGTCCATTGGTGTCAGCGTCTTAGGGTTGACTGGACAGTGCCTCCATTACACATGTTGAATTGGTCCTCAATATTTGGATCCCTAATGTTACGTGTATGAATTTAGGATCATGGACCAGTCAGAGCAAAGTTGTTGTAACAGCAGCTAGCAGCGACGTCAGGTCACCCTCTCGTCTTCGGGAATTGTTAACAACTGAATTGAGCCAAAGGTCCATTGGTGTCAGCATCTTAGGGTTGACTGGACAGTGCTTCCTTTACACATGTTGGATTGGTCCTCAATATTTGGATCTCTAATGTTTCATGTATGAATTTAGGATCATGGACCAGTCAGAGCAAAGTTGTTGTTGTAAGAGCAGCTAGCAGCGACGTCAAGTCACCCTCTCGTCTTCGGGGATTGTTAACAACTGAATTGAGCCAAATGTCCATTGGTGTCAGCATCTTAGAGTTGACTGGACAGTGCTTCCTTTACACATGTTGGATTGGTCCTCAATATTTGGGTCTATAATGTTACATGTATGAATTTAGGATCATGCACCAGTCAGAGCGAAGTTGTTGTTGTTGTTGTTGTAACAGCTAGCAGCAACAGGGACTTCCAGTCATTTTTCCTCCACATTCCAAATTGATAGTTGGAGAAATTGTGCCACCTCTATAATAGAGAGATTTCGCAAATTTATCGGAATACGAAAACCATCCCAAAAACGATGTTGTGTCGAGTTTTCGTCTCTGCGCATGACAATAATTATCGAAGCTCGGTTTTCGTTTTGGGGTTTACCGATAATTCGAGTAGATTATCGGGCTACTTTTTTCGTAAACGAAAAGGAAACTAGTTGAGAAAATCCCGCGTATATTCAAAATATATATATAATTCAGTTATGAATTTAATAAACTTTTTTATCTGGCAAGTGTTCATTTTTTAAATTCTTTTTCATCCGAGTATTTGGTGTTTCATTTGTGTAATTAGTATTTGCTTTTCTGTTGTCTATCAGTCCATTGGGATGGAAAATGTTAAATGGGGATAGTACGTTAAATGTTTTAAATTTATATGTAGAGAAATATTTAGAACAATTTTGTGAAAACAAAAAGTTAAATTAGTCTCTTTTAATTGTATGACAACACTAGAATTTATTGCCTCTCAAGTTCTTTGAGTATTTCATACATACGTCTTGCTTTTTGAATATTATGGGATAAGAGTGATACGACTACAAACACGATTGTGTTGTTTGTTTTGAAATGTGAAAAAGTGTTCTTTAATTATCCGCTAGAAGCGCTTAAGTCTTCGTTTTCGTATATCGTCGTGTTGCGAAATCTAAAAAATTCTTCCGCCTTTGAGACACGAAACCCATAAACTTATCGTTTTCGTATTGATTATGGGGACCCCATAACAGATTTGCGAAATCTCTATAATGTTTTGTGTTGTGTTTCAGGTATTCGAGTGAACATTTGTCATACAGCCACTATCATTGCCAATAGTGTGTCCCCTCTCTAATGTTTGTGTTGTGTTTCAGGTATTCGAGTGAGCATTTGTCATACAGCCACTATCATCGCCAATAGTGTGTCCCCTCTCTAATGTTTGTGTTGTGTTTCAGGTATTCGAGTGAGCATTTGTCATACAGCCACTATCATTGCCAATGCATTCATGCACAGCGGTACAACCAGCGATCAGTTTCTACGAGACAATCTAGAATGGTTAGCACGGGCAACAAATTGGGCCAAATTAACTGCAACAGCAAGTTTGGGTAAGCCAATTCCAGCCAACTCCTTGTTCTGGGAACTACAGAACTCAGTTTCACCTAATACATTTTATTTTGCAATAATTCACTATTGAGTACCGAAATTTCTAATTATTTATTTAAGTCATAATTAACAATTGAGGTTTTCTCAATCTCTAACAAATTGGACCTGGAGTCAATCAATCTGGTAAAAGAGCTTGAATGTTCACGTCAAGTTGTCTTTTAACGGAAAAGAAAATCTCAGCACTGTTGAAAAAGTCAACACCAATAGCAGCAAATTTATTAGCAACAGACAGACAGAAAAAATAGGGATCAGGAGGAGAAACATGAGCAAGACAGAAGAGACTGATTCAGATGGTATAATAAA
>JAAEEI010005171.1:28227-46049 GCA_012654025.1 Pachypsylla venusta
ACATTTTAAGTTTGTAACTTGCTCCAAAAAAAATTAATAGTATCTGTTTGGTACCTGAAGAAAAAGGTTTTTTTCAAAATAAATTAAAATTAAAGTGAATTAATTAATTTTCCACCCCTAAAACGTTTAAAAAGACTTTTTAAATTATATTAAACCACATTTTAAGTTTGTAACTTGCTCCAAAAAAAAATAATAGTATCTGTCTTGTACCGAACAGATAACTTACGGCCGATGAATGCATTTTTATTTTGAGTTCAAATTATTACAATTGAATTACAATGGTTGTTATCCCAAGCCCAATAAAACTATTCTTAGCCTTTAAGATAAGGTTTACATGTTAATTTTACAAATACAAATGGAAAACTCTGCCAATGTGACACATGGGTTTATTATTTTACTGACTAAAAAAATCCCCCCCCCTAAATTTTACATATATACCAAATTTCAAGTTTCTGGCTCTTACCATTCCCCTAAAAAGCGGTAAAAACCGCCAGCGGTATATTTGATTGCACGCAAAAGATTCAAAGCTTACTGAGATCCCAAATATGACATAGATATCAAAATTCAAATCTGTAGCTCTTTACCATTCTCTTCTTATACAGCAACATTGGCAGAGTTTTTTTAAGAGTGTGTGGCAAAAAAGAAGAAACAAATGTAATTTTCATTTCGATTTGCAGGCGTAATGCACAGAGGTCATGAACAAGAAGCCCTGGCTCTCATGCAGTCCTATCTTCCCAAAGAAACCGGTCCCACCTCAGGTTACTCTGAAGGAGGTGGTCTTTATGCTTTAGGATTAATCCATGCCAACCATGGAGCTGTCATTAATGATTATCTCCTGGGACAGTTGAAGGATGCTACTAATGAGGTAAGTGAAAGTCTTCGGGGCATTACCGAATGTGGTATTGTGAGAGGTTTGGGAGAGATTAGTGAGATGTCTCTAAGAGGACCTTTGTCTGCTGGATGCAGTTGTAGGAAGTTTGATGTAACACTTGATCAGATTTTATAATTGTGTTCAAACAGGCGCTGGTCTTGGTCGTTCGGAGCTTGTGCACTTCCTATCTCTAAAATTCATCTGATCCCCTCTTAGGACTTTATACTGCTGTCGACCTTCATCTCTCTGGCAATATGATTTCTCCTGTTTATGTTCCTTGCCGTGTTCGAGATGACGTCGTACAGTACTTGATACTTGGGATCAAGATTTGCTAAGGTATATTGGGTTTGCCAGAGGAGCCAACCTTTCCTCTAACAGTATTATACTATTTGTCGTAATGCTAAATTTTGTAAATTTTCCCATTTGAAACAGTGTGATCGGCAAATATATTTGATTGAATTCGCTGTTTCATTAATATGATATCAAACAAAAAAGTGAACAGAATTTGTCTAAAAAGTCTGATAAGGATTAAACGCATGACAAACACGTTTGTCATGTTTGATCGTTTTTGAAAACTATTTCATTAATCTCACCTTTAAAAAATATTTCTGAGGCGTCTGTGAAGAAAAAATGAATTAACTCTCCTCGATCAGAAATCGTATTGGAAAAATAGAAATTATCAAAATTATCTGAGCGCACGGCAGTGCGCCAGGCCAAGTTCCGGAAAGCACCAGTGTATCTTTACACGAAGCAATTCACCAGGTTTTTCACGCCGTCAGATATCCGGTTCTACAAGTGATAGGTCATTGAAATTTTGAACATACATTCCATAGTGTAGTACAATACTACAGCATAATCTAGTTTGTAAAAAGTTAGATAATATTTTGCGATTCTCCTCAGAAAAACTGGCCAATTGTAAAGTCGGTATTGCTTTAAGAGAAGTGAGACAGAAAAAGGGTAATCCTAAATATAAGTGTGGGATGAGCAGCAGCAGGAATAAACTTGGCCTCAATAATAGATATCATTACGTTCATAGGCGGAATTTTTTGGAAGAGTGGTTGGAACTTGGCCTTTTTTCAATGATAATTTTTTTGTGGGATATTTATTACAGATAAATATCTGGTTGCTATGATATAATACACAACACAATTTGAAAGTAAATAATTTTGTCAAAGTCTCATCAAATAGTGTGATAAGGGCACAAATGTATACCAGACACTTTTTTTTTTTAATTTGGCTTAACGTCTCTTTAACATCTATTAGTCATTTAAGACGGGGGTTTTACCCTCCATTCGCTGGAAACTTGCAAACCAGGTACCCACATTGACCTCACCCAGCCTGTTTTGGGCCGGAAAAAAGCCAGCATCACGAGGGCGTGAACCAACGCGGACACCCACATGGTACAACCTCGCTGGACGTTGCTTAACTTCAGTGATCTAACGGGAACTGGTGTATTCAACGTGCCATAGACGCTGGCTAACCAGACACTTGAATTCAACAAATATACATCAAATAAATTGTGCCAAACTTTTGAAATCATGACAAATAGTTTGCCTAAATGCCTCGGATTTTTCTAAATCTGTTTACTTTCTTGTGTGTTCTCAGATGGTTAAACATGGCGGGTGTTTGGGACTCGGTCTGTCCGCCATGGGAACTGGGCGTGACGATATTTATGAGCAACTGAAATTTAATCTCTATCAAGATGACGCAGTGACAGGAGAAGCTGCGGGTATTGCAATGGGCATGGTCATGTTGGGCTCCAAGAGTGAACAAGCTATTCAAGATATGGTCGCAGTAAGTAGAAAAGTGAACAAGCTCAAAACACTCTCGAGCACCTTGTCCGATTTTGGTGAAATCTAATATGGTCATTTAGTACGAACGAACACTCTCGAACACCTTGTCCGATTTTGATGAAATCTGATATGGACATTCTGTACGAACGAACACTCTCGAACACCTTGTCCAATTTTGATGAAATCTTGTATGGACAATCTGTACGAACGAACACTCTCGAACACCTTGTCCGATTTTGATGAAATCTAATATGGTCATTTAGTACGAACGAACACTCTCGAACACCTTGTCCAATTTTGATGAAATCTTGTATGGACAATCTGTACAAACGTACACTCTCGAGCACCTTGCCCGAATTATTTTTTTTTAAAGAGGATACCCTTTCTAACGTATCTAAGGGCCGTCACCTAATGAAGCTGGCGGCCCCTAATGAAGCTCAAATTGTCTTCTATAACGTTTATAAATTATTCTTCTTTATAGTCGTTAAAACCGAGTGAGGTCTACAGTTCACTGAATCATTAGTATTCTTTTTTATGTATTTTGTCTTTTTTTCAGTACGCTCAAGAGACACAACACGAGAAAATCTTACGAGGTTTGGCCGTAGGCATTGCTTTCACAATGTATGGCCAGCTGGAGGGAGCGGATGCGTTGGTGAAATCTCTATGCGAAGACAAGGTAAGGTTAATCTTACGAGGTTTGGCCGTAGGCATTGCTTTCACAATGTATGGCCAGCTGGAGGGGGCGGATGCGTCGTTGAAATCTCTATGCGAAGACAAGGTAAGGTTAATTCTACGAGGTTTGGCCGTAGGCATTGCTTTCACAATGTATGGCCAGCTCAATGCCAAGACAAGGTAAGGTTTTTTTTGTCTAAAATATAAACTCGTATTTTCTTTATTTTAGACTAGCTGTTTCACCCGTGCTTATACAGGTTGTTTCAAAAGGTTATGCTAAAAAAGAAACCACGTATAGTAGAGCTCAAATAATGGCCGCTTTGCTTAACAAACCCCTGTACGGAAACGGAAAGGTAGCTAGGGCCACCCAAAGTTAGAAGACGTGTCATACCTTAAAACACCAAAAAAAAAGCAACAAACATTTTCAGGTATTTTCATTTCATGAGCCTCTATAACTCCGCCCCTGATCGGGGAAAGAATGCCAAATACTCACCAAAGAAGCATGATAACAATCGGAGACGTCATGCAAAATATGAAGTCAATCGCAAAATAATTCGATTTTTAATCATTATTTTTCGATTTCCGAGGCTGGGCGTAAAGGCTTCCCAACGTTTTTCTTTTTCCGAGGCAAGTTGTTGGATTAGCGCTCAACCTCCAATAACTATGGAGGGCCAGTCTCGAATTGTTTGACTTTAGCTCACCTAATCAGTGCCAAGACCACCGAAAAAGAGTTCCCAGTCTGCATCGCGGGGAGATACTAAACAAACTCTGGTTGTTGTTAACGTTCTCAACGACTCTCACTGTGTCTCCAGGCCAAGAAAGGCAGCCTCTCCAACAGGATCTGTCTATAATGCTGGCAGCTCTAGATTAGTCGGGTTTGATGGATAGTTGCTGGCTGCTCATGATTTACATCATGAGCAACCAGCATACATAGACGACAATGATCAGATACTTCAGGGTTTAGCAAGGGTTTATATACAAACTTTGAGGAAGTATCTGGAGCAGCACGGCTGGGTCCAACGGAGGAAAAACACAGTGAGTTGTCGTCGGAACGGTGTTGATGGTCTTTGGCCATGCCCGAAGGCACGGGTAGGCCCGGTACGAAGAACCAACCATCTTGGGGGCCAACTCTGGTCAATTTCTTCGCTTCAGTACCACTGGGTCTGGCAGTATAGTATATTCACTATTAAAAGAGAATGGAACTCTGTCTAAAGTTGACCGTCTATTAAGAGTAGAAGACTGCGATGGATTGGCCATATACTCAGAAAGGATGAAGACAGCACAACTAGTCAAGTGTGGATGAATCAACCAGATGGTCAGAAACCAAGAGGGAGACCTAAATCAAGATGGAGAGATAAAATAAACCAAGATTTTGGAAGATTAGAAATACGAGAAGAAGATGCACAAGACAGATTCAAATGGAGGCAAGCAGTAAATGAGGCTAAATACCAACTCGGGTATAGATGGCCATGGCAGTAAGTAAGTATTTTTCGATTTTTAAGTGCCAACTTTGGGTGGCCCTAGCTACCTTAGAGTCCATTTTCGTGGCCTTTATTTGAGCTCTACTGTTTCGGGAACTTTATGCACTTCCCAAAACGTGGACAGGTCACCAATTTCTAATATGGAAATGGATAGGTTACTGTTGAATCCACTTTTCTAACAGAGGAGGTGAGATATAAATAAAAAGATGGTTGAGACTTATACTTGAAATGAAACTTATAATATATACTAAAATTTATAAGTTAATTTATTTTAGACTTTTATGGTGCTAAAAAATATTCTCTATTAATAAGGCAACTATTCTTGGCAACTCTTCTGGGACAACTGACTTGAGTTTTCGCACTCTGGCTTCTCCTCACTTCCTAAAAAATAAACCGTCTCACGTGAGATTCGACCAAAGAATTGTGATTGGTTGAAATACCTTAATTTTGAATGCTATTGGTCATCGACTTTTGCTGATCCAAAATCAATGTAAAATATTAAAAAACCATCTCACGTGAGATTCTAAAGTAGGACTCTGATTGGTCGAAATGTATTAATTTTGAATTCTATTGGTCAGCGACTTTTGCTGATCCACAATAATTATTGTTTGGAACTAACCGAGGTCTCTGACTTATAGGGAACAATAGCATTAATCGAGGTCTTTGACTTTTTCGGGAAAAGCTAATTATTATAATATCAAAACCATTGAACTCTGTCTGATAGAAATGCTGAGTTTTAGTTTGAAAACCAGAGGCGAAGTCTCAAATCGTAACACTACTATATGTGGTTTCTTTTTTTGCATAACTTTTTAAACACCCTGTATTGCTATGTACTAAGCCCATAGCATATCAACCTCCCCATGAATTCAAAGCTTCCCTAACTTGGGTATTGGGAAAGCAAAACATGTTTTATTTTGACGATTTTTTTTTTCTTCAGGATGCCATCCTCCGTCGATCTGGAATGTATACAATTGCTATGGCATATTGTGGCAGTGGCAGTAACCAAGCGACCAGAACTTTACTCCATGTGGCTGTTAGTGATGTTAATGATGATGTAAGGAGAGCTGCTGTTACCGCTTTAGGATTCATATTGTTCAGGTCAGTAGTGGTTGAGTCATTTTCTAGGTCGATTGATAATTCTAATGATTTTTTTTTATTAAAACACAGAATAGGCTGTTTTATCTATATATATAAAAGTGAATGTCTGTCTGTTTGTTTGTTTGTTTGTTTGTTTGTTTGTTTGTTTGTTTGTTTGTTTGTTTGTTTGTTTGTTCGCTTGTTTGTTTGTTTGTTTGTTTGTTTGTTTGTTTGTTTGTTTGTTTGTTTGTTTGTTTGTTTGTTTGTTTGTTTGTTTGTTTGTTTGTTTGTTTGTTTGTTTGTTTGTTTGTTTGTTTGTTTGTTTGTTTGTTTGTTTGTTTGTTTGTTTGTTTGTTTGTTTGTTTGTTTGTTTGTTTGTTTGTTTGTTTGTTTGTTTGTTTGTTTGTTTGTTTGTTTGTTTGTTTGTTTGTTTGTTTGTTTGTTTGTTTGTTTGTTTGTTTGTTTGTTTGTTTGTTTGTTTGTTTGTTTGTTTGTTTGTTTGTTTGTTTGTTTGTTTGTTTGTTTGTTTGTTTGTTTGTTTGTTTGTTTGTTTGTTTGTTTGTTTGTTTGTTTGTTTGTTTGTTTGTTTGTTTGTTTGTTTGTTTGTTTGTTTGTTTGTTTGTTTGTTTGTTTGTTTGTTTGTTTGTTTGTTTGTTTGTTTGTTTGTTTGTTTGTTTGTTTGTTTGTTTGTTTGTTTGTTTGTTTGTTTGTTTGTTTGTTTGTTTGTTTGTTTGTTTGTTTGTTTGTTTGTTTGTTTGTTTGTTTGTTTGTTTGTTTGTTTGTTTGTTTGTTTGTTTGTTTGTNATTTTATTTTTTTTGGAACCTAACCCAATACTACTCCCAACACGTTCTACACAGCTTAACAACCCGTTACTACTCCCCATGTTCTACATATAGGTTAACAAACGTGTATGTAATATGTATTCTATGTGCATACTCTGATCGCGTTTAAACGGTTGTACCTCGGTGATATGATTATTAATGTGGGAGTCAGATTTATTATCATTTTTTTCTCTCATCTTCTCGAAACGAAGTTCGGGTACTCAGCTAGTTTATTATATTTCAAAAATGGAGAAAACTCAACTTCTGAGGGAAAAAGAGGGGAAATTCACTTAAAATATTTGAACATTTTCAAGGTCAAATCCAATTCCAGAGGAACACAAAATTTCTCTCTTCTCCGAGATTTAACTTATTTTATACCAGTATTTGGCGGATTTTTTAATTTAAAAAAAAAAAATCTAATTAAAAAAATCTCGTTTCATACATGTATTTTTCTTTCATAATAATGCCCTATGATGAACTGGGGGCCCATGGGGACCCACATACTTTTTCTCGCACATATTTTACATGTATTTTTCTTTCATAATAATGCCCTATGATGAACTGGGGACCATGGGGACCCACATATTTTTTCTCGCACATATTTTACATGTATTTTTCTTTCATAATAATGCCCTATGATGAACTGGGGGCCCATTGGCACCCATATATTTTTTTCTCGCACATATTTTACATGTATTTTTCTTTCATAATAATGCCCTATGATGAACTGGGGGACCATTGGCACCCATATATTTTTTTCTCGCACATATTTTACATGTATTTTTCTTTCATAATAATGCCCTATGATGAACTGGGGGACCATTGGGGCCCACATATTTTTTCTCGCACATATTTTACATGTATTTTTCTTTCATAATAATGCCCTATGATGAACTGGGGGCCCATTGGGGCCCACATATTTTTTCTCGCACATATTTTACATGTATTTTTCTTTCATAATAATGCCCTATGATGAACTGGGGGCTCATTGGGATCCACATATTTTACATGTATTTTCTTTCATAATAATGACCTATGATAAACTGGGGGCCCATTGGGGCCCACATATTTTTTCTCACACATATTTTCCTTAAATAATTTCCGACCCTGCAAATCACTATCACAAACAGCGTCAGTAATTGCTCCAAACTTCTTGAAACATAGAAGTGATGGTGCGGTAGACAGCTTATCCAAAAAACAAAACCAAAAAAAGCATAAAATTTTGCAGCTCTGTTTGCGTCGACACTGAATTTCCTCTTTTGGTTGAGTTGACGTCACTCGTTTGAAAAGTTCACTCAGTATCATGGGAAGTACTAATTAGTGATACAGTGTCAATGAGCTATTTCTCAATCAAGATACTTACTATCTCTTGACTTATTGATTTATCAACATGCATATGGGTCATGAGGTCAACGCCAAGTATTAAAACTCTGCCAATGTGACACATGGGTTTATTATTTTGCTAGCTCCTTCCCAGAAAATACCCTCCCCCCCATAGTTCTGGGACATAATGAGACCCTAAATTTGACATACATACCTACCAAATTTCAAGTCTCTGGCTCTTACCATTCTCTTTTTAGACGGGATTAATGAAAAGCGGTAAAAACCGCCATCGGTAAATTTGATTGCACCCAAAAGTTTATAAGCTTACTGAGACCCCACATATGACATATATACCAAATTTCAAGTCTCTAGCTCTTACCATTTTCTTTTTAGAGGGCATACGTGAAAACTGCTAAAAAGCGGCAAAAACCGCCAACGGTATGTTCGATTGCCCCCAAAAGTTACAGGGCACAATTAGTCCCCAAACGGAATCTAAGTGGCCAAAGTGACCAACAAGGCGTACGGCCGACGAACGAATTCTTTTATTCAATTTTTGGATTCCGCGTACCTTGAAACGTAAAATATCAAATTTTGAGGAGGGGGAGTATTTTTTTCGTGACGATTCCAAAGGTTCATTATTGAAAATAATAAACCAAAAACAGACGTAACTAGCAGATGATTTACGTTTAGAACGAATTTGAACTAGCTATGATTTGGTATTTAATGAGACGTTCATAGAATTAGCTGGGCTAAATGGCGGTCAGTCCGTCAGTCAGTATACCAACTGGGCTTTGCGTTTTATAAGTATAGACTTATAAGTATAGCTACGATTCTTATATTGCTATTTTTGTTTTTCAAGGACAATGGATTTTGGGGTGGGGGTGGGTTTGTGTCCACCCTGTATATTGCAACCTTTAGAAAAACAAATTTTAAACGTTTCGCCAGGGGCCTTAGATGTAACATTCTAACTTTTTTCGGTATCTGCTACCGTTTGGGCTGTAGTATGTAGTAACAGACAACCCCTACCACATAGATACACACAAATTTCGGATTGATATATATTTAGATATTGTCACCGTCGCAATTCAGTGAGGTCTACAGGTTACTGAATCACTAATATGCGATATTAGTTTGCTTCTACTCCTGCAGATCAAAGTATTCACAAATGTCCAAAACAAAATGTCTGGCGTTGATTTTTCTTTTCAAAAAATGTTTTTATGTGGGACAGGTGGTGATGCGAGAAAACTTGACACTCACCGAATACTTGAGGCTTATTTCTGCTTGAGGACTTTTCGATCTGCAATTTTCTATATTGAGCCATTTTTGCTACCTCACTAGTGAAAAATGTGGAGTAGCTTTTTATTATCATCATTAATAGTGGCGAAATATGTAGCCTCTGAAGGGAGCAAACTAGCTTCATTTGGTGACGGACAGAAGATTTGGTGTTAGGAAGGGCATCCAGCCTTTAAAAGAACTCTGCTTCAAACCAATGATGAGAGATCATCAGCAAAAAGCGAGTTTCTACGCATTATCAATTGATACTGTGAGAAGCAAGGAAAGGGTACAGCTAAAGAGAGTAGGCACCGAACAAAAGGTTGAGCATGGTAGAATTAAGGAAAGCAGTGCCGACCCCAAATAGAATTGGGAAAGGGTGAAGTTAAAGAAGAACATCAATGGTAACGGCATAATCGTGTTTTATACCAGCTCTCAAGTTTATTGTTGCTGTTGTATATCCCGCACTTAAATTTATTATTGCATGTTCTTCTGTCTCAATTCTCTTAAAGTAATACCGACTTTACACTTGGCCAGTTTGTAAAAAAGCGGTATTTTACAAATCCCCTTAGAAAAAAATGACCAAATGTAAAGTCGGTATTACTTTAAGAGAATTGAAACATAAGAACGTGCAATAATAAATTTAAGTGCGGGATATACAGCAGCAACAATAAACTTGGCCCCAATAATAGATATCACTACTTTCATAGGCGGAATTTTTTGGAAGAGTGGGTAGAATTTGGCCTTTTTTCAATGATAGTTTTTTTGTGAGATTGTCCTCACGAGGCTGAGGTTGATTGCATCCCGAACAACCAAGCATAGTTCCGAAAAAAATACTGTTCTGCCGGGATTTGAACTCGGGTCTTTCGCGTTCAAAGACAGTGTGATACCCACTGGGACAGGGAGACTTCGCCTCTAGGAATAAGTTACATATGTACTAATAAAACTCAATGTAAGGATAGATATATAGTATGTATTTATATTATAAAACGCAAAGCCCAGTTGGTATACTGACTGACTGATAATCAACGTAGCTCCACGATGGCAGAACGTAGAGACTTGAAATTTGGCACACAGGTTCCTTTTAGTATGTAGGTGCGTAATAAGAAAGGAAAAAATTCAAAGTTCAAGTGGGAGCAAGCAAAAATGACGCTATTTAGCGGAGTTCTTGAATTTTGTAACCGTAGCGAAGCACGGGAAAACAGCTAGCAGTATGTAATGTATATACGACTCACCAATTGTTTAGCCAAAACGGTAAGAGATATCAAAAAATTAATGGGAATGGACCCCCACCACCCTCCTCAAATCATACCCAAAAACCTAAGGAAAACTATCAGAGTTCAAAAATGTCGAACCGTTTTCAAGTTATACTTATTTTTTGGTGAAATTCAGTAAGTTAACCCTCTCGCACCCGTGGTAGCAAACTTGCTACCAAAAGTTGGTGAATTATCTAATTTTGTTTCTGTCCCCCCTTAGTATTTTTGTTGATTTCAGAGCATTGTGTGAAAGGTTCTTTACCCTTACAACTAATACCAAACAGGAGCAGAAGCAAAATTAGATCACTCACCTAGCCAACGATCATACCACGTTGAATACACCAGTTCCCGTCAGATCACTGAAGTTAAGCAACGTCCGGGCGTGGTCAGTACTTGGATGGGTGACCGCTTGGGAACACCACGTATCGTTGGCTTTTTCCGGCCCAACCCAGGCTGGGTGAGGTCAATGTGGGTAGCTGGTTTGCAAGTTTCCAGCGAATGGAGGGTAAAACCCCCGTCTTGAATGACCAATAGATGTTAAAGAGACGTTAAGCCAAATTAAAAAAAAAAAAAAAAAAAGATCACTCACGAACTTTCGTAGCAAGTTTGCTATTACGGGCGCGAGAGGGGTTTAAGGCCAGATAGCATGAAATGTGAAACATAATTTATCAACTCAAAGCGAGATAGTTAAATATGGTTGATTTTTTTTTTTTTTTTTTTTTTTTTTTTTTTTTTTTTTTTTTTNTTTTTTTTTTTTTTTTTTAATTTAGCTTAAAGCCTCTTTAACATCTATTTGGTCATTCAAGACGGTGAAAAAAGAAAATGGAAAAATTTATTTGAACCGTGGCGAAGCACGGGGTACACCTGCTAGTGTAAAATAATAATTTAAATCTTTGAATAACATGTTAATTATAAGTGTTAAAAATATTAACTTTTAGATAAATAAAAACAAAAACACTTACCAAAAACACTATTTATAATTATTTATAAAGAAACTAGTTTCGAATCATTCGATTCATCATCAGTCTAGTCGAGTCGAAGGATGGAAGTTGACAACTTCCATGAATCAAATGATTCGAAACTAGTTTCTTTATAAATAATTATAAATAGTGTTTTTGGTGTTTTGTTTTTATTTATTTAAAAGTTAATAATAAATACAATATTGAATGATAATTTATTTATCCATTGTATACTATACATACATATAGGAAGATACATAGAATATTTACAGCTAATATACAGAGTGTGGAGCAGTCAAATATCTCGGATCCTGTTGGAAGTATAAAAATCTGGTGTGAACATCACACGACTTTCCTTATCTATACAGGGTGACCATAAAGTCTCACCGCACTCACATATCTCAAGAATGGCTGAAAATATAAGAAATATATTAAAACGCAAAAACACGTATCCCTTATATTTTAGAGGGATTAATTTTAGACTAAAAAATTTTTGGCTTCGCCCAGCCGTTTAGGCTGGGCACCGGCTGGGTTCAAAATCTTCAAGTGACACCTTGTTTTAAAGGTCTCGTTAATACGAGTTCAGGAGCTCTCTAGAATCTACCGTTAACGAATTACATGGTAGAACATGTAAAAATGGACCCTTTGCGGCCGCACCTAAATGGTAGATAAAACGCTACCAATTGACGCTATTACCATAAAGCTACTCATTGACCAAATAGAAAATTCGAAAAAAAAACCTTTTCAAATGTTCGACCCGCCCAGGAATCGAACCGGGAACCTCCTTGGTGCAAGCCGAGTGTGATGCGCACTCTGCCACGGAGACGTCTTTGAAGAGACTATTAGTGCAGGAGGTGCTTGACATAGTGTCCCAATTTAAACAATTAATTGATTTCATAGTCTTTTAACGCCCGGATGCGTTGGCGGATACCATCTATTTAACCAATTGAATGATTTCATAGTCTTTTAACGCCCGGATGTGATGGCGGATACCAAGGTTTCTTATTTCGACGTCGATTTTTCTCACCACAATATCGACACAGGAGAACTTTTTTGAACGCCGTTCGAAACACCTTGTTGAAAATCGTGTAAAAAATCGGATTGACCATAGAACTGGCGTATCCCAGCCATGTGGCCACCTCAAATATCCCCGGATGAATGTTCTGCTCACACGGAGAACAAATTGACGGAATTAAATTCAGTACAAAAAATGGTGCCCATAAAATTACAAATGTAAAAAACACAACGCCAAGTACTTTTGTTGCTTTTTGTTCAAGAAGCAGTATTCGTCCATGACGTGTTAACATGGACGACGTCCGTCGAGGTGTTGTTTGACTTGTCGATGTGCGCGATATCGGACGATAGTGTGTTGTTGACGTTGTCGAACCGATTGTCCGATTGACACTTTGCTGAGTAACGGGCGGCACGGATCTTGTTATAATGACGTGATCATTTTTAATTTTTGGTGGCGCTCTTGGTTTGTCACCAAAATAAGGACACGTACATGGACGTGTTAGATTTTCATTCGACACGTCAGGTAGAGTGACGTGTTTTGTTGTTGTTGACGTTGTCGTTGTTCCTGTTACGTTTGTTGAATCGTTGTTCGCACTGGTAACGACAGTTGTCATCAAAAAGTTGACCGACTTGTTGTGCTGGGTTCCTGTTGACTCATTTTCGCGGGCGCTATTTCCAGATGATTTTTGATGTTCTTCAATAGTGTCTCGAAAATATTTACTACTCATTGGTCCTCCGAGTGTGTTGCGACGTTTTCGTCGGATGCCTGGTCTTCGATTGATTTTGTAAGATTGATGTGTTAATGAACTGGATGACTTTCGACGTCGAGTTAAATTTTGACGAATTGGTTGTGAGGAGGACGAACTGTGAATAAAAAAAGTACGAGGAATTATTATTCAATGTTATTTATGTTTGATCATCAGAGGGCTCCCGCGTGCGGACAGGGGGACAGCACAATATCTCAGAGAACCTTTGGAATCGTCACCAGAAAAAAAAATAATAATAATATAACCCCCCTCAAAATTTGATATTATACGTTTCAAGGTACGTACAATCCAAAATCGAATAAAAAAAAAATCCGTTTTTCCGCCGTACGCCGTGATGGGCACTTTTGCCACTTAGTGTTGACCGATTTGGATGAAATTTGGTATATAGGTTCCATCTGGGCTCTAATTATGTCTCGAAACTTTTGGGTGCAGTCGAATCCTTGGCGGTTTTTGTTGCTTTTTAGCGTTTTTTTTTAAAAGAGATTAATTTTTTTGCTTTATAAAGTAGGATTTTCAAGTCCCCTGTTGATGGGAGGACTTCAATAGAATACTTCCAAGGCACCCAAGTCCATGCCTTAAAAAAGGGTTACTAAGGGAAGGATCGGAAACGATATCTCTTCCATTACCCATGCAGAAAGTAAGGAGAAGCTGTGATGTATTTTGGCCGGCCACACAAAAGTTCTGTCTAATTGACTTTTTGGGACCAGTCATTTTCCATTCTATATTATTTTTCAATTTACTGAAATTCATTCAAAATTATTTTACAATATTACATTAACTATTGTCAAATTATTAATCTTTTGTATTTAATATTAAATAGAATCTACTGCATTATATCCTTCCTATGTCCCCTGTGGATAGAGGGACTTAAAAAGAATACTTCCAAGGCACCCAAGTCCGTGCCGTAAAAGGCGACTAAGGGAACGATCGGAAACGATATCTCCTCCATTACCCATGCAGAAAGCAAGGGGAAGCTACTGCATTATCTTTGAGGATTCTCATGGCGAGTTGTTACAAACCAGCCCCAATGGCTTTTAACCANAAAAAAAAAAAAAAAATAATAACAGTATCTGTCTGGTACCGAAGAAGCTACTGCATTATCTTTGAGGATTCTCATGGCGAGTTGTTACAAACCAGCCCCAATGGCTTTTAACCAATGCTGATAATGATGAAACAATAATTATACCTAGACTCGCTTGAAAATGACGCTCCTACACTTTCTAAACCTCGACTTAATCGAATCATTTCCGCGCCAAAGTGTTGAAGTGCTGACATTGTCGATGGTGTAGGTTCAGATTCTGGGATCCAAAGCTCGTGCGTGTCGAGCATAGTTAATTCTGTGTCCGTTGAACCTGAAATGAGAAGAATGGCAATTTAATATTGAAAATAATTTTGGTTTATTATTCTAAATAATGAACCTGTGGAATCGTCACGAAAAAAAAATACTTTCCCCTCCTCAAAATTTGATAATTTACATTTCAAAGTAGAATCCAAAAATCGAAATTAAAAAAAAATCCGTTTTTCCGCTGTAATGGGCTCTTTTGCCACTTACCCTTGACCGATTTGATAAAATTTTGTTAATAAGTCCCGTTTGGGGTCTCATTGTGCGCCAAACTTTTGAGTGCAATCAAAAGTACAGTTGCCGTTTTTTTTTTTCGATTTTAGCGGTTTTAATTGAGCTTGTCTAAAACGAGAATTTAGGTCTAATTATATCCCATTTTTGTGGGGGGGGGGTATTTTTTTTAGCCAGTAAAATCATAAACCTATGTGTCACATTGGTAGAGTTCCTGACTTTGGCTTGCGGTCCCCTTTGAAAACCACCAATGGCAGATTTACCGTGAAAGCAACATAGGCCATGGCCTGGGGCGACAGAATTTAGGGGTCGCAAAATATGAAGATTTTTTTTTTTCTTTTTTTTATTTAGCTCTTATGAAAATAGTGTCTATCTTTATAAATGTTTACACGATTGAAAATCAGAAAGATACTGTACAGTTTGCATTATACATAGCAAACTCCAACTGCCGTAAAGCTTTCAAATATAAATGACATTTCGAGCATATTTTTTTTTTTCATTAATATTTGTATTTTTCTTGTGTCAAAGTAATCGACAAAAATTACTGAATAAGCACTAACGAATGAAATTATCAAAATCGTATTTCTTGTCAAAATAGAGGCGCCGAGAGTTTAAATGGCGCCGCCACTTGGGCTATAGTACTGACCTTGTGAGCTGTGAGGGTTGAGATTATTGTATTGTTGTTGGGATGTATTGTTGCGTATACTGCCTGTGGTCCTGGTGAGAAGAAATGTTTTCCAAGATAAAATAGAGGCGTCGACAGTTTAAATGGCGCCGCCCGCCACTTGGGCTATAGTACTGACCTTGTGAGCTGTGAGGGTTGAGATTATTGTATTGTTGTTGGGATGTATTGTTGCGTATACTGACTGTGGTCCTGGTGAGAAGAAATGTTTTCCAAGATAAAATAGAGGCGTCGACAGTTTAAATGGCGCCGCCACTTGGGCTATAGTACTGACCTTGTGAGCTGTGAGGGTTGAGATTATTGTATTGTTGTTGGGATGTATTGTTGCGTATACTGCCTGTGGTCCTGGTGAGGAGAAATGTTTTCCAAGATGATCTCGTGGTTCCTGGAAGAAAAAGAAAAATGTATAAATTGGTTAAATTGGGATACTATGTCAAGTAAAACCATAATGAAGGTTGAAAATTACTATATCTTCACTTGACTAAAAAGTCAGTGAAGATATAGTAATTTTCAACCTTCATTATGTGTCAAGTGAAGATATAGTAATTTTCAACCTTCATTAGAAAAATGTATGATTTTCCCAATGTCATCTGATTGGGATAATTATATAATAATGTTTTGTATGAATCTTTTAGGAAATTTAATGTCTTACAATCTTTTAGGAAATTTAATGTCTTACAATCTTTTGGGAAATTTAATGTCTTACAATCTTTTAGGGAATTTAATATCTTACAATCTTTTAGGAAGTTTAATGTCTTAAATCTTTTAGGAAATTTAATGTCTTACAACCTTCTCTTCTTCTTTTCCCAATTCTGTTTGGGGTTGGCTTGCTTTCTCTTAATTCCACCATGCTACAAGCTTCTATTCTTTGCCTACCCTCTTTTGCCGCAACCATTTCCTCGCACGGTAACCCTGGCTTACTTCTCACAGTATCCATAGGAACTGCGTAGAAACTCGTTTTTCGCTGATAACATATTTGGTTTGAAGCAGAGTTTTTTTAAAGACTCAATACCCTTCCCAGCACCAAACCTTCTGTATTTACACGGACTTAGGACCGTCACCTAATGAAGTTGGTGGCTAAAACACCTGAACCTTTTGTATTTAATTCTGCTCAATGAACACCTCGAGCCGCGTCTGGTAAATTCCATTCTCACAAACTCTTCAAAATAAATTAAATCGTTTTCCGCATGAAGAAAGAAAAAAAAATGAAGAAATGCATGAGACTTTTCTCGATGAGGGAAGTAAAAGAACGGAAGAGGAGTGCATGATGGTACAAATAAGCTATCAAGTCATTTGACACTTAGCCCCAACACTTTCAAGCACACTTCTCTGCTGCTCCAAAACGACCTAGATTCATTTTTTTTTTTTTTTTTTTTTTTTNTTTTTTACTTTCCTTATCCTATAAAAAAGGAAAGTATTGTAATGGGCTGAAATATTCGATGTCGAGTTTTCAATGCCAAAACATGTTTTGGGGTACCCAGAGCTAAAATCTCGAGTTATAACCATTGTTCCGTGTGTGTGTCTGTCTGTAAACAAGATATCTTCAGAACGGCAAGTGCTAGAGATTTGAAATTTGGTATGTATGTTATTGTTAGCTTTATGCCATGAACGGCAAAATAAGCTTTTGGTCGAAATCGAATATACCTTTGGCGATTTTATTCCGCTTTTTAGCGGTGTTCGCATATCCTGCTTAAAATGAGAACAGTAATAGCTAGAACCTTAAACTTAACAAGATATCTCCAGAACGGCATGTGCTAGAGACTTGATATTTGATATGGATGTTATTGTTAGCTTTATGCCATGAACGGCAAAATAAGCTTTTGGTCGAAATCGAATATACCTTTGGCGATTTTATTCCGCTTTTTAGCGGTGTTCGCATATTATGCTTGAAATGAGTACAGTAATAGCTAGAACCTTAAACTTAGTGCGTATTCATATCAATGTCATACAAGAAATTGAAAAATACAACTTAGGTTGAAGTGTAATATATTGTTGGCCACTAATTAGCGGTTGGTGGCCGCTTTTTTTTGGCTGTTCTGCCTAAAACCAGAATGGAAAGAGCTAGAATTTGGTGCTAATTCATATCAATTTCATATAATAAACTAGCTGAGTACCCGAACTTCGTTTCGAGAAGATGAGAGAAAAAAATGATAATAAATCTGACTCCCACATTAATAATCATATCACCGAGGTACAACCGTTTAAACGCGATCAGAGCATACACATAGAATACATATTACATACACGTTTGTTAACCTAT
>JAAEEI010005197.1:22328-32714 GCA_012654025.1 Pachypsylla venusta
ATTTTTTGTGACGATCCTCGTTTCAAGGTACGTAGAATCCAGAAATCCGTTCTTCCACATACAAAGTTTTCTTTTTTAATTTTTTGTGACGATCCTCGTTTCAAGGTACGTAGAATCCAGAAATCCGTTCTTCCACATACAAAGTTTTCTTTTTTAATTTTTTGTGACGATCCTCGTTTCAAGGTACGTAGAATCCAGAAATACGTTCTTCCACATACAAAGTTTTCTTTTTTAATTTTTTGTGACGATCCTCGTTTCAAGGTACGTAGAATCCAGAAATCCGTTCTTCCACATACAAAGTTTTCTTTTTTAATATTTTGTGACGATCCTCATTTCAAGGTACGTAGAATCCAAAAATCCGTTCGTCCACATAAAAAAGTTTTTTTTTTTTTTTCATTTTTTGTGACGATCCTCGTTTCAAGGTACGTAGAATCCAGAAATCCGTTCTTCCACATACAAAGTTTTTTTTTGTTTTTTTTTTCATTTTTTGTGACGATCCTCGTTTCAAGGTACGTAGAATCCCAAAGGTTCCTTATATTAAAAAATAAACCAACATAGATGGGTATTCTGCTCATTCTTATTCTCCTTTCCGTTTTCAGCTCGACACAGATTTCCCGACAATATTCTTGAGCCAAATGCTCTACCTATCACAATTGTAGTTGATACAAGAGACAAGCAATGTTCCAAACAGTACGCTTACATAGCTGACGTCAATGGATTCAAAATGCTCGTCTATGATAGTCAAACCAAACAAAGTTGGAGAGTTGTTAGCAATCATTTTTATCCATTTCCAACTTATGGCACATTCAATATAAATGGCGTTTCTTTTGATTTGATGGATGGACTATTTGGGATCGCATTGGGTAACATTCTTATTTTCATAGGGTACTTACTGATCTTATTGCATAGTACATATCTTCGCATATGTGCAGGGAAAAACAAATATGTACACGCAAAACAAATATGTACACATGTTCTTATTTTCATAGGGTACTTACTGATCTCATTGCAGAGTACATATCTTCGCATATGTGCAGGGAAAAACAAATATGTACACATGTTCTTTTTTTCATAGGGTACTTACTGATCTTATTGCATCGTACATATCTTCGCGTATGTGCAGGGCAAAACAAATATTACACATATTCTTATTTTCATAGAGTACTTACTGATCTTATTGCATAGTACATATCTTCGCATATGTGCAGGGAAAAACAAATATGTACACATGTTCTTATTTTCATATGGTACTTACTGATCTAATTGCATAGTACATATCTCCGCATATGTGCAGGGCAAAACAAATATGTGCACATGTTCTTGTTTTCATAGGGTACTTACTTATCTTATTGCTTAGTACATATCTTCGCATATGTGCAGGGCAAAACAAATATGTACACATGTTCTTATTTTTATAGGGTACTTACTGATCTTATTGCATAGTACATATCTTCGCATATGTCCAGGGCAAAACAAATATGTTCACGCAAAACAAATATGTACACATGCTCTTATTTTCATAGGGTACTTACTGATCTTATTGCATAGTACATATCTTCGCACATATGTGTAGGGAAAAACAAACATGTACACGCAAAACAAATGTGTACACACAGTGGCGTAGCCAGGCCGGCTGACACCCGGGGCTGATCTTCTTGGTGTCACCCCCCCCCCCCCCCNCTTGGTGTCACCGCCCCCCCTCCCGCCTCTGAAATATTTTTGTGTGTGTGTGTGTCCTTTATGCATTCCTGGACCACACATTAGATTGCTATGAAACTTTTGCAAGTTTCGCATATATGTCTGAGATGGTTTCTGTCCAAAAAGAAACATATATTTTGTGGGCGGGGACATGTGAGGCCGCCATCTTGGAACTTCGCTTTTCCTCCATATATTAAGAACCGCTTAAGTTATTGCAACCATACTTTTGTGAGATGCTATACATTTGACCCTAAATGAATTTTCATAACTTTGAGTCATATATTATGTAAGCGGGGCCATGTGAGACCGCCATCTTGGAATTTTGGTCCACCATCAGTTACGCCACTGTGTACACATGTTCTTCTGGGTATTGGTTAATCTCACAAAAAAATTATCATTGAAAAAAGGCTAAGTTCCAACCACTCTTCCAAAAAATTCTCTTCCAACCACTCTTCCCATGGACGTAGTAATGTCTACGAGTATTATTGAGGCCAAGTTCCAACCACTCTCCCAAAAAAATCTCTTCCAACCACTCTTATCATGGACGTAGTAATGTCTACGAGTATTATTGAGGCCAAGTTCCAACCACTCTCCCAAAAAAATCTCTTCCAACCACACTTATCATGGACGTAGTAATGTCTACGAGTATTATTGAGGCCAAATTCCAAACACTCTTCCAAAAAAATCTCTTCCAGCCACTCTTCCCATGGACGTAGTAATGTCTACGAGTATTATTGAGGCCAAGTTCCAACCACTCTTCCAAAAAATCTCTTCCAACCACTCTTATCATGGACGTAGTAATGTCTACGAGTATTATTGAGGCCAAGTTCCAACCACTCTTCCAAAAAAATCTCTTCCAACCACTCTTATCATGGACGTAGTAATGTCTACGAGTATTAATGAGGCCAAGTTCCAACCACTTTTCCAAAAAAATCTCTTCCAACCACTCTTATCATGGACGTAGTAATGTGTACGAGTATTAATGAGGCCACGTTCCAACCACTCTTCCAAAAAAATCTCTTCCAACCACTCTTCCCATGGACGTAGTAATGTCTACGAGTATTAATGAGGCCAAGTTCCAACCACTTTTTCAAAAAAATCTCTTCCAACCACTCTTCCCATGGACGTAGTAATGTGTACGAGTATTAATGAGGCCACGTTCCAACCACTCTTCCAAAAAAATCTCTTCCAACCACTCTTCCCATGGACGTAGTAATGTCTACGAGTATTAATGAGGCCAAGTTCCAACCACTCTTCCAAAAAAATCTCTTCCAACCACTCTTTCCATGGACGTAGTAATGTGTACAAGTATTAATGAGGCCACGTTCCAACCACTCTTCCCATGGACGTAGTAATGTGACGAGTATTAATGAGGGCACGTTCCAACCACTCTTCCAAAAAAATCTCTTCCAACCACTCTTTCCATGGACGTAGTAATGTGTACGAGTATTAATGAGGCCAAGTTCCAACCACTCTTCCAAAAAAATCTCTTCCAACCACTCTTCCCATGGACGTAATAATGTGTACGAGTATTAATGAGTCCAAGTTCCAACTTCTCTTCCAAAAAAATCTCTTCCAACCACTCTTCCCATGGACGTAATAATGTGTACAAGTATTAATGAGGCCAAGTTCCAACCACTCTTCCAAGAAAATCTCTTCCAACCACTCTTTCCATGGACGTAGTAATGTCTACGAGTATTAATGAGGCCAAGTTCCAACCACTCTTCCAAAAATATCCCTTCCAACCACTCTTCCCATGAACGTAGTAATGTCTAAGAGTATTAATGATGCCAAGTTCCAACCACTTTTCCAAAAAAATCTCTTCCAACCACTCTTATCATGGACGTAGTAATGTCTACGAGTATTAATGAGGCCAAGTTCCAACCACTCTTCCAAAAAAATCTCTTCCAACCACTCTTCCCATGGACGTAGTAATGTGTACGAGTATTAATGAGGTGGTCCAACCACTCTTCCAAAAAAAATCTCTTCCAACCACTCTTCCCATGGACGTAGTAATGTCTATTAATGAGGCCAAGTTTATTCTTTCTGCATGCCTGCTGTTCATCTCACACTTAAATTTTCTATTGCACTTCGTTCCGTTCTCTTAAAGTAATGCCGATTTAACACTTGGTCAGTTTTTTCTAGGGAGAATCGCAAAATACTACCTTTTTACACGATATATGACGGTGTTCAAAACCCGCTGAATTGTTTCGTGTAAAGATGCACTGGTGCTTTCTGGAACTTGGCCTGACGCACTGCTGTGCGCTCAGATCTAACTTGGGCAATTTACAGGCTTCCATAAGAACATGTGTTTTTTTTTGTTTGAAGAAAGATTTTCAATATTTTTTAATTTTCGTCGAATAAACTTTTTAAAAATTTCTTTTTTAAATTTGAAAAAGTCTGTTCGACGAAAATTAAAAAAATATTGAAAATCTTTCCTCAAACAAAACAAAAACCTATAGTCACCAAAGACATACCTAGATTATTATTATTATTATTTTTACTCTTCACAGTACGGTTTGTTGTACTGGGNAGGTCTACAGACGTTACTATTGTTGTCTGTGGGATCATAACACGGGTCTACAGACGTTACTATTGTTGTCTGTGCGATCATAACAGAGGTCTACAGACGTTACTATTGTTGTCTGTGGGATCATAACACAGGTCTACAGACGTTACTATTGTTGTCTGTGGGATCATAACACAGGTCTACAGACGTTACTGTTGTTGTACCTGTTGTTTATTTCTCTTGTATTCTTTTGATTTTAATTTCAGGCACCACAAAATTCTGTTGACCTTAATGATGAAATTAAAATTTTGTCCCCAGATTTGGTTCCACTTAAAGTTCCTGAGGGATCTAATTCCAGCGGTCATAATGTAAGTTGATGGTATTTTGTTTTCATGCGATTCATGTATAACTTTAATCTCAAAAAATATCATTGAAAAAAGGCCAAGTTCCAACCACTCTTTCAAAAAAATTCCTCCCATGAACGTAGTTGTATCTATTATTGGGGCGAAGTTTATTTTTTCTGCTTTTGATCCCACACTTAAATTTATTATTGCACTTTCTCCTGTCTCAATTCTCTTAAAGTAATACAGACTTTATACTTGGTCAATTCTTTCTGAGGCGAATCGCAAAATACTAACTTTTTTAAGAGGAACACTGCTGATTTTAAGAGGAACATCAACTATATAGTTTTGTAACACACTGATAGAACTACCAAAGACTTGCATATAAAAACAAAAAATATGGTGTTATTATATTGTGGTGCTTGGTTTGGTCTAGGGTATTTGTGTCAATTACCTACTTAGCCTCCAAGAATAAAAGTATTATACAGTGTGTTAGAAAAGTCCAGTAACAGCGCTCCAACTTTTGATAGATTAGACCTAGAAATCTGAAATTTGTGATTTAGTCCTCTGTTAAGGTATTTTTTTAAAAATTATTTTACATTTCAGAGGCGGACTCAGGGATCAATCACCATATAAAAACAAAAAAATATGGTGTTATTATATTGTGGTGATTGGTTTGGTCTAGGGGGTTTGTGTTATTATATTGTGGTGATTGGATTGTGTCTTATTGTGGTGATTGGTTTGGTCTAGGGGGGTTGTGTTATTATATTGTGGTTATTGGTTTGTGTTATATTGTGGTGCCTGGTTTGGTCTAGGGTATTTTTGTCAATTACCTACTTAGCCTCCAAGAATAAAAGTATTATACAGTGTGTTCGAAAAGTCCAGTAACAGCGCTCTAACTTTTGATAGATTAGACCTAGAAATCTGAAATTTGTGATTTAGTCCTCTGTTAAGGTATTTTTTTAAAAATTATTTTACATTTCAGAGACGGATTCAGGAATGGCCCAGATTGGTCAACTTAAAAAAATAAATAAATAAGACCCGCCCATTTTTTACTAGCCCATTAAATTCACCTTTGTATAAGAACTATTTGCAAAATAAACTAGAAATCTCCATATCTTACCAAAACAAAATGGCGGTCAGTTAATTTTTGAATTTTTAAAATTGTTTATCTCTGGAATGGTAAGTCGTCGAGTTGTGTTGTTTTGCTTTATCTTTTTTCTATTATCAATAGCTTTTAATCAATTTAGCCCTTGAAGTGGCTCCCCAAATTTTGATATAAGACACTCCCGGTCCTGATTTTACCAAATAACCTTTGCAAAAGGGTTTGAACAAACCCTAATTTTACAAATAAATGAAAATTTATGATTTTTTTTAAAAAAAAATCATAGCTTGTAAATAATTAGGCTAAGAGTTCAAACTGAGCATTTTTTATTAGGCATTTTAGATATTCAATGTCAGCGGGAGGAGTGGCATGCATTTTGCTTTCCAGGTAGCTCCATAAAAAGAAATAATTTATTTGTTTAAATGGCTATTTTCTACAATCCTACTTGTTCAAACCCTTTTGCAAAGGTTATTTGGTTAAATCAGGACCGGGGTCAAAGGGGTCGTGTATCGAAATTTTGGGATAAATTGTTTGAAAGCTATTGATAACAGAAAAAAGATAACACAAAACAACTCTACGACTTACCATTCCAGAGATATACAATTTTGAAAATTCTAAAATTTAACAGACCGCCATTTTGTTTTGGTAAGAGAGATATTTCTAGTTTACTGTAAAATACTTCATAAACAAAGGTGAATTAAAGGGGCCAGTAAAAAATGGTTAGTCTCATTTAAAAATTTATGTTGAACCCCCTGGGGCCGTCCCTGCGACCGCCTCTGAAATTTATAATTTTAAAAATTTTAATCTAATATTTAAATTAAATGCCTAATCATGCATCTGTACTGAGAAAATAAAAAACCTTATTTCTCGCTTCAGAAACCGGAAAAATCAATTGACCTGAATGATGAAACTATAACATTGTCCCCAGACTTTGTTCCATTTAAAGTGCCTGAAGAATCGAATCTTACCCGACAAATTGTAAGTTGATAGTACTGTTTTCTCAACCTTCACTATTTTACTTCTTTATTCAATTTAATCATGCGCATACGAAAGTACAGACATTTTGATTTCTCTGAGGAAATTATTTTTTACCTGTTTTAATTAAACCTGATTAAATTAAAAGTAATCTTTATCAGGGTTACGGAGTCGTAGTTTATTACCTAATTTTTGACAGAAGTCGAGTCAAAATTTTATAATGTGAGTCGGAGTTTTCCGACACCAGAATAAAATTAATTAATTCGACTCAATATCAAGCGCTCTAGCGAGGCTTATAAATAAGATTACGCATACGGTCGGAGTTATGGATTCGATTTTTTCCTAATTTTAACTTCTCAATTAACCTCAGGTGTTGGTTTGTGTTTGGGGGTAATTCTAATACCAAGCATAACCAGAAGACAAAGAAAATTGGAAAAAATTTTTTTTTTAANATTGGAAAAAAAATTTTTTTTTAATTTTTTGATCCGACTAGTTATCAAGCCGATTCCTCCCTTGTGACGTCTCTAATAAGTTCTGAAAAGTCACACACTTCATTAAAATCCAAATCGACGTTCAGAAGTTGTTGCAAATAATTATTTGACGATTTAAAAAAATCGTAAACGATATATTGTCACCATGAAAATAATATTTCCGTCAGTATAATGAAACATTGTTAAGGTAAGAATAAATATTTCCATCGCCCAACAGAATCCGAGACGTTTGACTTTTCTACTTACACTGTATATGTCTCTGTCTTTTCATATTTTCAGGGTAACACGAAAATATTTACAGTTGTAACATTAGATGAATCTCCTGTAATTCAGAATTCCAAAAATTGTGAGACTTCCAAAGTAAGTGTTTTCTAGTCGCTTATTCTTATAATTAAAATATGTATTTTTGTCCCTTAAACTTCCTGTATAGAGAGAGACATTTTGGAGATAAAATTATTCCGACTAATGTTTCATGATAATTAAGAGTACACGGTACATGTTATTGTGACCTGAATAATTAAGGCGGAGCGGCTTTCTCACACTCAAACTTCTTGTTTTTTTGATTTGTTCAACTTTCTAGTTGCTCAACGAAAATGTGCATAATTATAATACCAAGCATAACCAGAAGACAATGAAAATCCGAAAATAAACCCTAAATTTTTTTGACCCGTCTGGGATTCAAGCCGATTCCTCCTTGTGATGTCTCTAATAACTTCTAAAAAGTCAATTTTTCCTAAATTAATATCTAATATTGGATGGTACACACTTCATTAAAATCCAAATTGACGTTCAGAAGTTGTTGCTTATAATTATTTGACGATTTAAAAAAATCGTAAACGATATATTGTCACCATGAAAATAATATTTCCGTCAATATAATGAAACATTGTTAAGGTAAGAATAAATATTTCCATCGCCCAACAGAATCCGAGACGTTTGACTTTTCTACTTACACTGTATATGTTTCTGTCTTTTCATATTTTCAGGGTAACACGAAAATATTTACAGTTGTAACATTAGATGAATCTCCTGCAATTCAGAATCCCCAAAATTGTGGGACTTCCAAAGTAAGTGCTTTCTAGTCGTTTATTTTTATAATCAAAATATGTTATGGACATTTTACTGGATTTTTTCGTATTTTTGTCCTTAAACTTTGGGGGATTAAATTTTTTTGACCCGTCTAGGATTCAAGCCGATTGAAAGCTTAGATGAGACATATTAGAGATAAAATTATTCAGACTAATGTTTCATAACAATTAAGAGTACACGGTACATGTTATTGTGACCTGAATAATTAAGGCGGAGCGGCGTTCTCACACTCAAACTTCTTGTTTTTTAATTTGTTCAACTTTTCAACGAAAATGTGCATAATTCTAATACCAAGCTTAACCAGAAGACAATGAAAATTCGAAAATAAACTTTAAATTTTTTTGACCCGTCTAGGATTCAAGCTGATTCCTCCCTTGTGACGTCTCTAATAACTTCTGAAAAGTCAATTTTTCCAAAATTAATATCTAATTTATTGGATGGCACACACTTCGTTAAAATCCAAATTGACGTTCAGAAGTTGTTGCAAATAATTATTTTACGATTTAAAAAAATCGTAAACGAAATAATGTCACCATGGAAATAATTTTTCTGTCAATATAATGAAACATTGGTAAGAATAAATATTTCCATCGCCCAACAGAATCCGAGACGTTTGACTTTTCTACTTACACTGTATACTCGTATGTCTCTGTCTTTTCATATTTTCAGGGTAACACGAAAATATTTACAGTTGTAACATTAGATGAATCTCCTGCAATTCAGAATCCCCCAAATTGTGAGACTTCCAAAGTAAGTGTTTTTTAGTCGTTTATTTTTATAATTAAAATATGTTATGAACATTTTACTATTTTTTCGTATTTTTGTCCCTTAAACTTCCTGTATGGGGAGATATATTATAGAGATAAAATTATTCCGACTAATGTTTCATGATAATTAAGACGGTACATGTTATTTTGACCTAAATAATTAAAGCGGCGCGGCGTTCTCACGCTCAAACTTCTTGTTTTTTAATTTGTTCAACTTTCTAGTTGCTCAACAAAAATGTGAATCATTAAAAAATTTATGAAAGAGTTTTAGTTCTCGTTCAACTGTTTTAAGTTTTGATTTCTTTTTAACGAATGACAAAAAGCTGGATGAAAATATGTTCAGAGTTGAAAATAGAGTTATTGAAATGTGTGAACAGAAAACACTGAACTTTCAATAAAAAGTTGAATCGTGACAACGTGGCTTAAAGGTTGAATTTCACGGTACTTTCAACTTGGTATTTTTAAATAGTATTTTTCATTATATATTCGATTTTTTATCAAATTCTATATAGAATCGACCAGTTACTTGATTTTTAGCATTTTGAAAATTTTGTAGTTTTTACAATATCCATTTGTGACATATCAAATTAAACACAACTCAGCCAAAATAAGAGGCTCACATTGTTTTAAACCAGCTCTTACTCTAGTCTGTAAGTTTAACAGTTTATTGATACGTCACACATGGATAAAAAAAATCTTGCATAAAACACTGACAGGAATTTTTCAAATTGATAAAAATAAGGTGAATAATGGGTTGTATGTAGAATTAATTTAATGGAATATTGGAATATGCAATGAAAATTATAAGGTTTTATTTCCATTAAAAATGGGCCCTGAATATCAACCCTAAAGTATGCATTGGGATCACCCTGATATGCCCCCGTCGATATTATGTAAGATTGGTCCGAATGTCTTTTTGTGTCTCCAATAGGATTCGAGAAATTTTACTATTCTACAGGTTGGTCCTGAAACTTAGTGGCAACGGCCTAGAAGTGATATATTGGACTATTTCCAACAAAAGGTATATTAAAAAACGACCGATCTCGCGTGGTTTTCAAGGTATCCGTCATTTTGTTGTTTTCTTGTGTTTAAGTTTTTTTACAATTCAGTTTCGGAATAGACTCAAAATTTTACTGTTTTAGTCATATTGGTCAAAATTTATGTGGATGTAGTTTCCTCATGAAACTTTGAACTCGATTATCTCAAAAGATTCCCAAGATTCCCCCGGGACATTTATCAGGAAAAAATGCCTGTTTGGGTAAATTATTTGACACAAAATGGAACAACTGAAACCAGAGTTATAGCCTAAAGATTATCAGAAAATGTGTCAAAATTTGCTATCAAAATGCTGACACTTATAAATTTCTGAAAGGCTTGGGTTTTTGTTTTCAAAATCAAATACTGACCAGTA
>JAAEEI010000520.1:4816-32998 GCA_012654025.1 Pachypsylla venusta
GGATATACAGCAGCAACAATAAACTTGGCGCCTTACAATATGGCTATTATTGGAATGGGCAGAATTTTTTGGTTGAATAAGTGGAACTTGGCCTTTTTTCAATGATAATTTTTTGTGAGATAAGTTATTCTGTTAATATTCCTGAGATTTCGGTCTATATAGATATTTCTTACCACTTTAGCTAGACAATTAATATTTTTTAAATTACATACAAAAATAGCAAATCGGCCGTAAACGACTCGACATTTTTTGATTTTGATAATATTTCTGGGGATTCAGTTTATAGTTTTTTTTTGGAGGGGGGGATTTCGATGCCTCTTACTGTCTTTGGCTAAAAGTTTAGTGATACCCAAAAATCGGAAAATCGGCCGTAATTCGAAAACGTTTGGACAGTTTGGAATTTTAATAATATTTCTGGAGTCTCAGCCTACAATTTTGTTTCTTTTGGTTCCCTTCTATTTTTCGATGTCTCTTACCAAAACGGTAAGAATTAGTGAGACTCATACAAAAATCGCAATATCGCCGTAACTGGAAAATGGTTGGATTATGATTATTTTTCTAGGGTCTCAGCCTATAGTTCTGGTGAAGTCTACTCCTATCATTTTCTCGATATCTCCCACCCTTCTGGCCAAACAATTCCCGACAAACATATATACACACATAGGTACACACAATTAATTATTGTGTACCAAAATTTATTAATACTGTGGCGTTTGACATACAGACCAACACACAAAATAAAAGAAAAATTGTCATGCTAAAACTAGACTTCACATCGTTAGTTCGGGGACCTACAATCGTACAAAGTATGTTGTAGGTAGGTATAAGTTACAAAAATTTCAAAAGAATTCAGGTACCATTAACTTCGCTGGTCACAAAAACATTTTTGAATTCTGAATCAAAAATGAAAAGAACCCTTTTTAGTTTAAATTGAGCCCCTAGAGTTAGGCCGTTACGAGATTGTTTTAGTGCATATCATTGCAATTTAACCCATTTTGATATCTTGTGTCGTTCTGGTAGACAAAAACCATGTGGTCTGAAAAGAAAAGGGCCATATCTCGGAAACTAAGTTGGTGCAAATTAAAATTCTTTCGGTGCATATCGAAATCTGTCAGAATTCCTATCCAGAAAAATGACTGACAATACCAACAAAATTTTGTTGTTTTCAGATTCAGCGGGTGGACAGAACAAGAGTGTTAAAATCACTTATTTCCTGGCTTTACTTTCCAAAGCTGTTTCTGTTGAGATAGAACATATTATTATTTACCCAGTAAGAGGTCACAGTTATTGTGTCTGTGATCGCAACTTTGGTCTTTACTCAATGAAATTAAAGAAACTTGAGGTTATTGAAACACCTGATGTGTATGTGAAAGTCTGTTCGTAAAAATCCTTATCCTTTTGAAATAATTCATGCAAAGGATATTCTGACTAAAAACTGGTTTCAAATGTTGTCACCTTATATGTTCAAGTGATGTCACTTTATATTCAAATGTTGTCACCGAAAACTAAATATGGAAAGTGGACTATTCAGAAGTAATGTGTAATTTTGTACAAGGGAGCTTCCATGACTTATATGAAACCAGGACAAATAAGTCTACTTCATTCAGAGGAAAACAATGTTGTTTTAAAAGAGGCAAAGATAAATGACATCAAAAATTTAATGCAGTATGTGAGTGCCAGTGGCAAAATATGGTTCGTTTGAATTGAAATAAATATAGATTGAGTGAATACCTGTGTCTCGTTTACCATCACATCTCCTCGTATTCAATCAAATAATTAGATTTATAGGCTGCAAATTTTTACCGACATAAAAGATAAAAGACACTTTGATGTTTCCAACTGCCCCATTCATATAGGATGTTACAAATATCTGGACTCTATCATCAACAGGGTAAACAGAGGAACAGCGATGTGCAGGATGAATGGAGAGGAAGAGAAGACGGCTTCGCACATCATATTTGACTGTCAATACCTGGTGTTAAAACGCTTAAAGGCGCTAGGGTTCTCGGTTTGTCAAGTCATAGAGATACACTCTGACCAAGTAGAGTCATCGCTGAACTTCACTAGGGGAGCGGCAAATTCAGTGCTGTGTGAGAAATACTAGACATGTGGAAAACTGGTGTGCAATAGTACTAACTACTGGACGCAGAACTTGGAATTCCGAAGCGAATGGATGCCACAATTAATAATAATACCCATCAACATAGAAGGGAGCACGTTCCTCAGACATTTTTTAGCATAAATAATTTTAATAACACGCCTGCTTTGACAATAGTCTATGTCACTCTTCAGTTCTGTGATCCTTAACACGCCTTCTTCGACAATAGTCTATGTCACTCTTCAGTTCTGTGATCCTTAACACGCCTTCTTCGACAATAGTCTGTCACTCTTCAGTTCTGTGATCCTTAACACGCCTTCTTCGACAATAGTCTATGTCACTCTTCAGTTCTGTGATCCTTAACACGCCTGCTTCGACAATAGTCTATGTCACTCTTCAGTTCTGTGATCCTGCTTAGTTCAAATGAACATCATGAGACCCTGAGTGTCAAAATATGATAATCAGCAAATCCTAAATTGGACAAGACGTTTGATAGTTATTATGGAACAGACAGACAGACAGAAGTTTAAAAGAAAATCACGATGATAAAATTGAGTCAGGATATTTATAAGAATCTGAACGTACTCGTAGCTTTTCCGTATCTATAATGTTTAGGTACACATTTTAATTAGCAATAATAAACCTTTAATGCCCAAGATCATCGATTTTGCTCAAATTTCAGTATGATATAGGTCTTGGACAAATCAGGTCTCAAAATTTGGACCTGATTTGTCCAATTTTCCAAATGTTGCAGAATTGCAACATTGCCCAGTAAGGGTAAAAAGTAGCCTATATTTTTGTATGCTAAAGAATAATATAAAAGTCGTAAAAATAATAACAAAATATTATTTTTACTCGTAATATAAACAAGGAGTTCGGTATTTTGATTAAAGGTCTTCAAAATACAAATATTTTACACGGAAAAGTTAGTGATAGTCATTTATTATTACAAATGGTAAGCTCGAAAACAATTTCTCTACTGTGAAGGCACAGGGACTGTTGATATTTTCTGCATACTACAGGTGTTCCTTTACAACCTTCCATCTTGCACCTATTTCTTTTGTCAGTAAACTCGGGCCAGTGGTTGATGCTGTCTCGTCTTACATCGGTGGGAGGTTGATGTTGAGTCCGCGAACGGCCGGATCCTGTAGAATCTGTACTGGCTCTTCTTGTAGCTCATACGTCCACTATTTTTACCAATGTCTCTGCTAGCTAAGTGAAATAAAAATCATAATAATATATACTGTTTTTTTACTGGCCTGACTGCGCAATGTTGCAGAATTACAACATTGGGAAAATAGGCATTACGGTACCCCAAATAGTTATAGTCACTGAACAATACTCGTAGTACCTAAAAATAGGATTTTCTCACCTGGGTCCATCTGAGAAAACAATTTCCGACATTAAAAATATTTCTCCTTTTTCCGCTATTTACGAGTAAAAATCGCAAAAGCACAAAATGATCCTCCCCCTGAGTTGTCTGATTTAAAACTGAAAATATACCGGCAAAATTTAGGTAACACACATGTTCCTTGCACCGACCACTTCGTAAGTTGCAGCCCTACAACATCTTACTCTAAAAACTATCAATGTCTATCATTCTCGATCACTTACAGGCCTCTGAATTCTGAAAAAATGTTGCAGAATTACAACACAGCGAATTAAAGGGTTAACTTATAAATAAATTAAAACAAAACACCAAAGGCACTATTTATAGTTATTTATAAAGAAACTAGTTTCGAATCATTCGATTCATCATCAGTCTAGTCGATTCTAAGGATGGAAGTTTTAATTAGGAACAAATAAATTTTCTACAATGTTAATTTTATACCTTTTCCCTACCTCTTACCGTTTCTGAGATAGCCCAGAAAAAGTAATGATATATAGGTAAAATTCAAAATTTCGTCTTTGTATATTTTAGAAACTTTAAGACAGGTTTCGGCAACCTTTCTTGGCCGCGATCAACTTTGCACTTATACATTTTCTTCGCGATCACCCATTATCTAAAGTACTATGAAAAAACACATTCTGAAGCATTGGAACTTGGAAAAAACCAGCAAGAGGCTTAACTTTCAGCAAGCTGAATTGCCTAATTGCCTTCTTTTTAAAGCGTGTGCTCTAATGCTGTTCAGACATAAAAGACACACACATTTACCTTTGATTTAAGTGAAGAAAAATTACAACTCCCAGTCGTAATTAAAGTGGTAGGACATTGCTTTCTTCATGCTAAATATTTACGTAAAGGCGAAAAGAACATACGACGCGGACTAATTTGGCTACAAAGAATTACAATGCAACTTTTTCAAGTTTACGTTCACAACAGTACTGAGCTGATAACTCTGCAGAGACCCCCCCCCCTCTCCCCCTTCTCTTCATCATTCCCCACACGCGTATAAGTAGGAGCGGATATGTCAGGAAACTTACATGGAGCCAAAAAATTAAAAAAAAAAATCCTCTTTTTAAAATTTTAATAATTATTGGTACAAATTAACTGTTCTCAAGATATTTGCGGGATTTTATATGGAGGACGATAAAACTCGAAATCTTGTATTATAAGTACTTTCCTATTTTTATTTTTTTATTATTAATCTTTTTTGCGAATTCCTCGAGAACGCTTAATGTACCTGTTTGGGGAAAACTGATATTAAACTATACGGACCCAGTGGACGCGGGACACACGGACCCACTTGTGCGGAATGTGTCATGCAAATTCGGACGAATATTATTTTGCACATTTCCGCTCCCAGTGGACCAGAGGTCTTAAAAATAATCACTATTTCTAGCATTTATAAGTTCGAGAAGGTAATCATGAAATCCGCATGAAAAAAATTTACTGGGTTTGAAAAGTTATTTCCACTCCATTCTATTCTATGCTCTTTATAAGAAAGGACATATTTCGACCACTTTTTATCGATTTTTTGCCTGCCACTGAAGCAATTTTCATGATCTTGGTATATAAGTGACATGAAAGTAAAATGTAAAGACGTAAAACTTGTAATGAGGTGTTTGTTTGGTTTTGCAACTTTGTTTAGGAAATACATCTCCATAAAAGTATAAAAGTTAATTTCTGTCAAAATCGATATTTAACACCAAAACGGAGTCCGCTTATAAAAGCGTTGCTTTACATCCTGCAGGAAAAAGGTGTAAAGCTAATTTATAGGAAATTTAATTTGTCATCTTTTTGAATAGAGCACTTATTTTCTCCAGGTGAACCATTCTTGAGATATGTTCGCCATAACTATTTTAGTCGTAAATTTCACGTAAAAAGCGCCGCCAAACATTCTGGGGTGACAAATTTTGTTATTATTTTTGTATTAAGCTTACAGGAACAACATATCTAAAAATCAGAATTACCCGATATTTTGTACCATTTAACGTGTTTATATCTTGCGATGCATATATTTGCATGAAATCAAATTCATGCAGGACAAAGCGAGGAACCAACCTCTAACTCAGAATCAAACATTCAAAATTGAATTGATTCAATCCATTCTGAAGCACATGCAGCTAATTCAGGAACAGACATTCTGGACACTCCAACCCATTCAGCGCAGAATAGCCTTAACGATTTGAAGAACAGTTTGTTTTGGCCTGATGCTCCTAAGAGAAAGGAGTTAGAACTCTGGCCAGGGTACCATTCATGCTAACATCTAGAGCATACAAAATACAAATTATGATGCTCACAGATAAGAGCAACAAAGAGTCAAGGGAGGAAGAAAAAGTGGAGAGAATGAAAGAAGTACTAGAAAAGAGAGAGAGAAAAAAAAGAGAGAGGAAATTGAATAGAAAAAGAAAACAAAACCAAAGGAGTTTAAAAGGCAACCGCAATATGATTAGAGTGAAGATGCAGATGATCCTGATGAAATTCTGGAATGAACAGATTCCATTATATCATTTGGATCGTTTCTACCTACTCTTGTTATTTTATTTTAAATACCTACCTATAATAGGAAGGTAGCATTTCTCATTAATTTAGTTGTATGAGTAAGGGCGGAAATAACTTGTGTGGGCAAAAGACTAGTGGCCAACGACTGGTGGTCAACAACTGGAAGGGGGCCAGCGACAGATTTTTTCACTATTTTTATACTTTTCTGAAATAAGTAATTTTATATTTTTTCCCTAATAAAAGATTAATAAAGCAAAACCATTTTTTGAAACTAAATGATATTTTCTATTAGAATAATCAATTTTTATTAATAATGGATTTTTTTTCAAGGTTTTATGATATTTCGAAAATACAATTTTGTATTTTTTGCTCTTAAGGGGGCGACTGACTAGTTTACCCTATATGTTAAGAATTTAGGACCAACCAGAGCGCAGTTATGCCATACCTAGTTCATCTGGTGGCGCGTGGAAGCCTTTGCTCATCTACCACCTCGGGTGGTCTGAAGTTTTAAACTCTGTTTGGTTTGTAATTATCGTGTTTTCCACGGTTCTGGTGTGAGTAGTGTTTGTCAGAATTTTTAGTTCTCTTCTGTGCACGCTTAATCCTGATAGTAAGTTGTTCATATCTGACTCGTGTTTTTTGACGGTTCTACGGATGGTACGAGGCGGAGGATGTCGCGATAACATGGTGTTGTGAATTTTTACGGGAAATGTCTTTGTTTCATGCTTGTGGAAGGTGAAGATCGGATCAAAGGTGATGCCAAGAATTTTTGACAATTGGAATGCACTGAAAATTGATATAAATGTCTAGGTGGGTATTTACTTCTTTCGTCCAGGTGAAAAAGAGGGTTGCAGTTGATTTATTTGGTGAGAGTTGGATTTTTTTGTTTGATAGACATATGGTGAGAATTGTAAGATAGGCATTAATTTTGCAACATAGTTCATTTAAGTCTTGACCGGTTGCCAAGACCGTAATATCATCCGCATATGATTCAAGTGTTAAATCTAGAGGTGGGATTGGCATTTTACTGAGGTGGCGGTTGAAGATTGTTGGCGATAGAACTCCTCTCTGTGGAACTCCTTGCTTCATACTTCGGTAGTTAGATTTAGTGTTTCTGAAGTCCACGTAAGATTGTCTACCGCTCATGTAGTTATTTATCCACCTTTTTGAGGTCCAGAGTATGTCAGTGTCATAGAGGTCCTATAGAAGCTGCTTTCTTGACAGATCAAGGGTTACCATGACGGTTCTAGAGCATGGTATTTTTTGGTTTAATCCCTTGCTGACCTTATCTTGACTGTAACTGTACTAAACTTCTTGCGGTCCCCATGTTGATGTTTAGCAAGTGATATATTTTAATTAATACATGGTAAAAGTATGGACTCTTTTAGTCACAGGCGATAAGAAATATATTGGTCGGTATGACTTAGATTCGTTTGGATCTTTTCCTAGTTTGAGGAGTGGAAAAATCCTAGCTATTTTTCAGTTGTTCGGAGTCATAAGCTTTGAAAGCGACAGGTTGAACTGCCGTGTTATGTATTAATTCAAAACGGTATCACCCGTTTTGACTTAAATGTTTCAACATTATTGCAGAGATTCCATCCCATTGCTTTGGATGGTTTGATATGATTCAAGGCTAGACCCGCCGATCTTGGTATTTGTAAATGTATATTTCCTTGTGTTATTATGTCACAATGTTTGTGGGCATCATAGCATTACAAGGTATTTTCAGCATTCACTTCAATATCACTAAGCCTAAGCTACAATTTAACAATTTCTTTATAATGCTACCAATTCGCGCTATTACCATAGCTACTCAATTCTCCTCAGGAGGCTGAGTTACCCCTTTTTCAAAATTTCGACCCGTCCAGGAATCGAACCCGGAACCTCCGTGGTGCAAGCTGAGTGTGATGCGCACTCTGCGACGGAGACGTCATGACGTTGGTATTTGGAGGATATTATTTTCAGATTTGTTTAATTTATTGACACTTGAATGATTCTGGAGATTCCTTTTAATCTGGCGACTTGATTCGTTTTTTGACAGACAATGTTCAGTAAACTGTCTGTTAAATTGTTTTGCACATTTTTCATTATTGTCTATGGCAATATTGTTTAAATATATAATGTTGTCATTTTTGGACTTTTGTGGGTTTACAATTGTTTATTGTATTTATTGTATTATTTACAAACAGTTTACAAATACAATACAATTACAATTTACAATTACAATATTTTCAATAGTTTTCCAGAGATTTTTGAGTCCGTCATTTTTAAAGTTTGCACTTTCCAGATGTTCTTGCCACTTTCTACCTCTTTGTTCATTGATCTATTTAAAGATTTGTATATTGAGATCCTCCTGTACGAAGGTCATTTGGGTTTCTAGATCTGATTTTATCCCTCTCATCTGCGAGTAATGCTGCTGAGGTTGGGAAATTGGGTATAATTTTTGGTATAAACCCTGCAGAAATGAATAGTGATTTGGCATCATCGAGGATTTTTGTTAATTTATTTTCCACTGATAGGATATCACAGGCTGTTTGTTCCCAGATCAATGAAGTATTGATCGGTATAGTCAGTAAAGCCCTGCCAGCCTTTATAATAAAGGTCACCTATGACCCCTTGTCAGCATCTATCTCTTCTATAGAGCGGGTGATTTCACCGCCAGCGCCATTTCTCAGCGGGGCCAACAGTATATACTGACGTGAAAAATGTTTTGACAGACTTTCCCATGATGCCATACTAGAGAAATTGATTAGAAGTGGCTTTTCCATCCCACTGATTAAGCTATTTGCATCATACCTACAGAACAGGAAAATCTATGTCAAATACTTAAACAGACGCTCTGCTCCTATAGTCCCAACCTCTGGTATAGTCCAGGGAAGTAAATTGAGTTATTTGTTGTTTATATTGAGAAATGATGACCTGCATACCTTCGGGAGACACTCCCACGTATTGCTTTATGCGGATGATCTCAAAATATTTAAAATCTATCTATCTATAATAATATAACTCAATGTAACGATAAATGTGTGTGTGTATCACTAATTGTTTAGCCAAAACGGTAAGAGATATCGAAAAATTGATGAGAATGGACCCCTCCCCCACGAAACCATAGGCTAAAACCTCAGGAAAAATATCAGAATTAAAAAATGTCGAACCGTTTTCGAGTTACGGCCGATTTTTCGATTTTTGACCGAATTTAGCCAGTCATGGTCCGATATCTTTAATTTTATCGCGACAACATATCAACTCAAAGCGAGAAAGTTTTAGGTGGCCTTTTAAGCCATAATTTGGAACATAGTTTGCAAAAAACGGTCCATCCCTTTTCGATTTTTGTAAGGGGATTACTATTAGCTTCCGATTTTTGAAAGGGAAATCATAGAATACTATTAGCACGGGAACCGGAAACGGCCATGTCTCTAATGCGCCAAGCTATAGACCGTAGCGAAGCACGGGCGAATCAGCTAGTCATTAATAACATACAAGACTATGAACATCTGCAGGAAGATCTCACATCCATTAGTGGCTGACTCTCAACAACATATACTTACCGCATAAATAACACTCCTTTGAACTATGTGGACCATTTTAAAGACCTGGAAGTAACTTTTGAGAAAAATCTTGACTTCAAAAAACATCTCGAAGAAATAGTAAAAAGGCATTCCAGAGACTTGGTATCGTAATTCGTTTTTCCAAGCCTAACAGGGATCTGGATGTTTTAAAACTTGTATACCAATCCCTTGTTATGTCAATACTTGAGTACGGCTCAATAGTGTGGTCCCCAAGTACTCAGGTAGCGATCAAGTCCCTAGAAAGAGTCCAGGCGAAGATTACTCGTTTTGCCTTCAATAAGGAAAACAATTTCTACACACTCTATCCTGATTATATTGAATATGATTTACTCATTGAGCAATATAATCTTAATAGCTCTCTACAGGATTGACGACGGAAGAATCAAATTAAATTCATTAAAAACTTAGTCTGCGGATCTGTAAATCACACCTGTATAACTGACAAAGTTCAATTAAGGGAAAACGATTCTAGGTTAAGATCTGCAGACACTAAACAATTGAACCTCCCAAATAAGAGGGAAACTTTCATGTTTAAGTCCCCCATTATCAAAGCTATGGCCTCATACAATGAAAGCATTTTAAGCCCAAATTCATAGTGCTAATTTTTATCTCCCTCACGTCATTCATTGCTGCTACTTAGTGACATACAATTTGTATTCGAACTACTAGTAGTTGTGTAGACGTCTTAGTAAAAAAAAAAATGCTCCCCGCCATGAGCTTGTATGACAGATAACTAAATACACTCTTCCTTTTCATGACTTCCCCACAGGATGACTATTGGAGCATATTCAGCTCAAAAAGTGGCTCAAAAAGAAATTTTGTATTTTTTCGAAAAAAAAAATCGACAATTTTCGAAATGCTATATCTCATGAGCTTTCAAGGCCACAGAGTTGCAACTAGACTCTTATTGCAACACTTTGGCCTTAATAGATCGCAAGATATAGCACTTATTGTCGATTTTCTCGAAAAAAAAACAAAATTATTAGATTCCGCATTATATGTAAAAAATCGGATTTCAGTTTTTTTTCGAACGTTTCCGACTATTGCGCAGCGAGCAAAGGTCTTTCGAAATAGCAAACTTAGTTGCACACTCCTCTCATATATCCCAACAACATATTAAAAAATCACAACTACGCCATTTTTTTCTACCTTCGATGTCTTAGATGACAAGTCTACTGCTCTAATNGGGGTGGAAAAGCCACTTCTAATCAATTTCTGTAGTATAGCATCATGGGAAAGTCTGTCAAAACATTTTTCCACGTCAGTATATACTGTGTGCACCTGGCCCCGCTGAGAAATGGCTCTGGCGGTGAAATCAGAAAATTCAATCAGATTACCCACAGTAGATTTGTGGTTGACAAACCCATGTTGCTGAGGTGAAATATGGGCAAATATGATGGATGACATTTTGTCATATATTACACCTTCAATTATTTTAGCGGCAACATTTAAATTACTGATGGGACGATGTCCTATAATATCTTGTTCTCCATTTTTCTTGGGAACAGGGGTCACAATAGACTCTTTCAATAGGGTGGGGAATACTTTAGTTTTTACGGCTAAATTAATTATGATACTAAGCGGAATTTTAATATGGTCTTTACACTGAGAGAATACCAGTGGTGGTATACCATCAAGCCCGGGTGGTTTGTTAGTGGACATTTTAGCAATACCCGCCCCCACATCTTCCTGAGAAACTCGTTTAATATGAAGATCTTAGTGTGGTTAGAAGTATCATGAGAATAAAGGGAAGGGGTTTGATTATAGACGTTAACAAAGTGATGAGCAAAACTGTTCATAATGACCTCTGGACCTGTTAGGAGTTTATCTTTGTATGTTAGAGTACGTTTAGAACTATCTGTAGTTTTTTTTTTTCTTTTTCAGGTTCCAGAATGAACGACTATTCCCTTTTTTCAGTTCCTCCGTAATTTGGTCAATGCGGGATTGATAGTTTTCTTTGATGCACTTTTTTATTTCTTTACGGAGTAAACAAAACTTTTTTATGTGTTTAAATTTGTTTTTGGGATTTATTTTTATATTTTCTCAATCGCTCTTTTCTTTTATAAATAGCTTGGGTTTCTTTCGTCCACAACTTGGGGAATTTAAATTTAATAGTTTTGGATGGATAAGTAGGAATTCTGAGTGAGAAAATATTATTCAATGTATCATAGAAAATTGAAAAAGCCTCATTGACATCCTCAGTGTTTAATATTTGTTCCCAATATATTTAATTAAGCTTATCTTTTAAATGGGAATAATTGGCCTTTTTAAAATTAAAGTGTCATTATCTATCATTAAGGGGAGGTGTAGGTATATACACATTATTTTCATGTTGTAACCGCCCCGGCAGCTGTAATCCTAAGGGGTTGGGATACTTCTAAAGCAAGAGTTATTTGTAAATTATTTGTGGACTCGTCTCTATAAATATAGAATTCGAATGTCCCAAATTGACTCCAACTCTCGCCTTAGAATCCAAGGACAAGTGAACGTCTACTAAGGTTAAAGAATTAAACAATTCCTTGGTTAGATGGTAATATTAATAATAAGTAGAATTTTATTAAATAATAAAATTAAGATACAAGATGTTTCAAATGTTCTCTGAGAGCTATCTGAAGGGATCGTAATTTAAATGATGTAGAAGGACTTACGTGAGGAGATCAAACAATCATACTCTGAGAACCGTTCACTTTCAACTGCCACGAGAGTTGGTAGAATTTGTCCCAAGAAACGTTGCTCTCTAATTTGTTTTGCTAACCCATTTGATTTCCAATCTTGAGAAATACAATGCACTAAACTAAAATCATCTGGGGCATCCAACAAATTCTTATTATATTCTGTTAAGATGGTAGACCATTGAACCTTCTTTACTGGTCTTTCCCCTGTAGGTAATGTAACTTGAGCTAAATTATTTTCTATTTCTATTACATTAGCAGGTTTTCCAACAAAATTATTACGTTTTTTGCCTTTTGTCTCCAAAATGTTTACATTGTTTTTATCATTTTCAATATTATGTTCACATTTCACATTATCTGCGTGTGTATTGTGCCGTATAGAGTGTGATGATGGTACTAAAATCATCAAAAAATTTCTAATAGTGATAAAAAAGGTTTATCACTATTAGACTCTAATGTATTTTCTTTTGATAGTATTATTTTATTATTATCTTTATCTAAATAAGTAATTGTTTTACTTGCAAAGTCTATATTTATTTTGTGACTTGAAAGAAAATCTACTCCCAAAATAATGTCACTACATTCCATATTTTTAACAACAAGTGCTTCTGAGTAAATAGAATACTATTAATAGCAAAACAATAATAAATTGTGATTTTTTTCTAAACAATTTAATTGACTTCCTCCACCTGCACCAAAAATATTGGGGCTAATCGTGAAGTCCATATTTTTCAAATTTATTACTCTTGAATCAACTAGCTATACAGCTGTCCTACTGTCGAAAAGAATTCTAATTTTCGAAGGGCCATTGCTTTCAATTATTTGACAAAGTGTAAAATTTTCATTTAAATATATTTGAGAGTTATTTAACAATACTGATGAACATGTTTTAGATATTTAGATTTCTGAAACTTTTTATGAACGAAATTATCTAATTTTAAAGAAGAACTAAACATGGTAAGTACTTTAGATGTGCAAGTCCTCTCTCAAATCACTGAACTTTTTTTGTTTTGTTTGTATTCCAGATTCATCATGGGGAAGAGAATTAAAAGACACACGGAAAAATCCCTCTCGATTCTTTGTACGGATATGGAAATATCCTACAGAAGAAAGCTTTTTCCTAGTAAGTATATCAATGATTTTCCTTTTCAACATTATTAGACGCGTGAAATCTTGCATTCCTTTGTTCAATTACTTTCATTTCGAAAAGAGATTGTCATTCTTACGGACCAAGTCCACTGAGTATACTTCATTATATTATTTGAAGTTTCTTGAGATTGTCATTCTTACGGACCAAGTCCATCGAGTATACTTCATTAATTATTTGAAGTTGCTTGAGATTGTCATTCTTACGGACTAAGTCCACCGAGTATACTTCATTAATTATTTGAAGTTGCTTGAGAAGATTGTCATTCTTACACACCAAGTCCCACCGAGTATAGTTCATTAATAGTCTCTGTGTTGTGTGGGAGGAAGACTTTGTTGAAATGATTTACAATACAATAATATTTTATATAGGAATGACTATTTGAGAGATATTTTGTTTTCTGAAGGATTTTTTTTTTTTTTTTTTTTTTTTTTTTTTTTTTTTTTTTTTTTTTTTTTTNGTTTTCATAAATAATATTCAATATTTCTATAATTTTCCTATTGACATTCCTTGATGATAGCATTTCCAAAATTTTATTTGTTTTTACAAAATCAAAAGCCTTCTCAAAGTCTATAAAAAGAAAACATATTGGAAATTTATATTCTTTCGCCTTAAAAATAAGCTGACTCAAAACAAAAATATGGTCCAGAGTTGAAAAATTTGATCTAAATCCGGCTTGGTCTACACATAAACATTCGTCCAGTATCGAATTTAAACGATTTGTTAGAATTTTGGATAAAATTTTATATTCTATGCTGAGGAGAGACAAAGGTCTGTAATTTTTCAATTCTCTACGATCACCTTTTTTAAATAAAAGTATCAATTTTGAAACGGCCCATTCTTTTGGTATAACTCCTTCTTCAATACATTTGTTATAAATATCACATAAATTGTTAATCATGAATTCACCTCCTGCCTTTATCATTTCGAGTGTAATTTTATCTACACCTGTTGCCTTGCCTTCCTTCATATTTTCAACTGCCCAAATTACTTCCTCTTTCAAAATATGTTCCCAATCTTCATTTGCTGTTTTCTTAATATTCATAGTTTGCTCACATCTATTTTCTTCCCCTTTGTAAAGCTCCTCATAAAACTCTTGAATCCTTTCTAAAATGTGTTCCCTATCTTTTATCGGATTTCCTTCTTTATCATTTATTGATAAGATCATACCTTTCTTACCTGATTTTTCTTTCAATTTTCCACTAGACTCCAAGGCTTCACTGAGCCAATTAATTTTCCTTTCTTGCAACCAGTGTGAAAGCTCTTTTCTTATCACCTTACAAAGTTCCGTATATTCTATTCCTGTCTTCCAATTTCTTTTGAATTTTCTTCTCTTTTCCATTCATCTTTTTATTTTGTAGTTAAATTTCTACAATTGTAGGGTACTTTCTTCTTTTGTAATTCTTTTTCCACTTCCTCTAAAATTTTTTTGTGATTCATTTTCCACTTCTCTAAAGTTTCTCTGAGTAATCTATTTGCTTCTTCTGCTACGATATTTACATTGTATTCAATTTCATTTTTGTTCAATTTCGCTTGCAGTTTTTCCTCATAAATTTTTTTTTATTTGGGCTATTAGGGGGACAAAGGAGGCCACACAAAGAACGAAACGTGTTTTCTTCTTCTTTTCTGTTCAGTGAAATCTCATGTGCAACTTTTACACAACCATTGGTAAACTTAAATATATTGAAAAATACAGGGTTTGTTGCATACCCCAACACAAAGTCCGTGGATTCCTTTCAATTATCACTCTCTGGGAGGTCAGGGGGAAAAATCAAGGAAATGTCAGGGAATTTCATTTCCAAAACTCGGTGGGAATGGGAACCCTGATGTATGAATGTCTTAGTTTTATTTTTTTAATTTTTTTTTTATTTTATTTTTCATTGTTTGAAATTAAATTATCAAAAAGAAAGTTCAAATGTTTAAAGAAATTAGATTTAGCACATAATAATTTGAATTCCGATTCTCTACATAGTTTGATCAATCTAACAAATATTAAGAAATTAAATTTAAGTTTTAATCAAATAAAAAAATTCATCCCAATAAATTGTTCAAATTATTTTAGAAAATTAACTAAATTAGAGCTCTATTTTAGAAACTATCTGAGAGCTGTAGTTTAGGAACTGTTAAAGCTAAAGACAGCTAGTTGTTACAGATAGTTGGAATTGGTGAATTTCTCATGTTAAAATAAATTACTAATAAAATATCCTTCATTTTCAGGTGAAAAAGAGGTGATGGACGTTAAACACAGAATTTCTTGCACAGCATGTGGCCGCAATCTGATGAATGAAATGAAATCTGGACTCATCTATACTCATCCTTCATTGGAGGTGATCATTTGTAAAGAATGTATGGACTTTTATGGCGATGGAAATTACGTGAGAGACCCAAGTGGTGATGACATCTACTGTCGCTGGTGTGCTCAAGGTGGTACAATCTATTGTTGTAGCAAATGTTCGGTGGCATTCTGCGAAAAATGTATAAAGAGAAATTTGAAGACGGATAAAAAAGTCATGGCGTCTATTGAACGCGATGATTGGGCTTGTTTTATATGTCAAGGTAAACCACTTTGGTATTTGAGAGCCCTCTGTTGGGCGGTTTCTAAATATTTTAAAGTGACCACTAATTCAAGAAAGAGAAAATTGAGTGACTCAGAATTCAAACCACCATCGGTTTCCACGAGAAGGAAATCGCTTCCTGGACCGGCATCAAAAAAATTGAAAGCCAATGACGATCAAATTACAAAAAAACCAGGTCCGGCTTCAAAAACGTTAAACAAAAACAAAGAAGAAACTCCTTCAAAAACAGGCGCAGATGAGCCAAAGTTGAGACCAAAGCGTGCATCAGTTACATCTGTTAAAACACCACCACCGCCACCACCACCACCGGTTGTAATAGAAGCTAGACCAACGCGACAAAATAAACCCAAAGTCACTTCTGTTCCTCAGAAAAAGGAAGCCACTTCTGTTCCTGAGAAAAGGGAAACAAGAAAACAGCCTCCAAAGAAGGTAACCTTTAATACTAAAAAAGTTAACAAACCAAAACGAGTAGCTCGTAAGAAGAAAGCAAAGTATGTTGACGATTCCGAATCGGATGAAGATGATGTTGTTTCTGTTGAGAGCTACAGCGATGAAGAATTAGAAGAGTCTGGCACGGAAATTGTTGAGGATGCTCGAGACCCAATTGAACGTGCTGTGAAGAACACGTTGGATGTCCTTTTCAAGATGTCTGACAAATTTAACACGAAATTACTCAAGTATGATATCTACTATAAGAACTTTAACTTTGGTGAACAAGTGAATTATGTATGCAACAATTTACACTCTGACTTGGACAAACTAACTCAACTGTACACAACAGTCGATAAGAAAATGATGAGATACTTAAATGAATTCAATGAAATGCAGGAAAAAGCGGAAAATGATAAAGCGGAGGCGTTGAAACAATTGGAATTAGAACTGGCGGAAAGTGTAACAGATGATATAGATCTCGGAGAACATGGCATCACTGAACAAGATATTGAGGAAGCAAATAAAGTGGATATTGAGAACTTGGAGGCAGAAGAAGAAGAGAAACAAGACGAAGAATCTAGTATCGCAAAGGAGATAGAGAAACAAGACGAAGAATCTGGTATCGCAAAGGAGATAGAGAAACAAAACGAAGAATCTGGTATCACAAAGGAGAAAGCTGAGGTAGCAACAAATGAAAGTGACAATCTTAATGAGGACGACAGAGAAAGCATTTCGAAAGATGCAGGTGAAAGTATGGAATTAGATGAGCCGTTGTCTGAAGCAAACAAAACCGCAGTTGAAGAAGATACGTTGTCGAAAATTAAACAAGAAAATCTGGTAAGTGATCAAAGTGTAATTGATAGAGGTGAAGCTAATGAACTAAATACAAACGAAAACAAACTTGCTGGTGAAGATAATACTCCGAAGATAAATGATGGAGAACAAAAGAATGCAGAAAATGTTGGAATAGCAAATGAAAGTCAAGTAACGGCAGATGAAAATACAAATGAGATTATATCAAAAGAATTTTCTCTCAACGATTCCGCCGATATCATTGCCGCAGAAAACGTCGGCAATGATGACGTTGATATGACAGAAATTCATAACGAAAATGAAAGTAAAACAAAAGACGTTACAAATGGTGAGCTAGAAAGTAACATGGAGGTTGAAGAAAACGAACCTAGTCATATCAAAAGCAATGGCCAAGTTGGAGATGAGCAGCAAACATCTAAATCTGACATTGGGTTCGAAAATAAACAACTTGTTGAGTCTGTTGATGACCATGACATGGAAAATGAGGAGCAACCTAAAGAAACAAGTGACGGCCAGTCTAATCTAATTGACGACAAACAAACAGATGCAATTGGTGACAAGCGGACCAATGAAGTTAGTGACAGTCCGTCGAATGCAATCAGTGACAATTTAACCAGTAAGTCAAGTCATAGTCCCTCTGATGAAAAATTAAGCGAAGAACTAAGCCCGTCTGATGACACAGGTGACAAATCAAGCGAAAAACCAATTGATAGTCCGTCTGAAGATACCGGTGACAAATTAACCGAAAAATCGAATGATATTTCGTCAGCAGATGAGAGAAGAATCAACTGATAGTTCGTCTCATAACTCTGCTGACAAATTAATAGAAAATCCAAGTGAAATCCCTTGTGAAATCGAAGACGAAAATATCGATGAAATAAGTAACAATGAAAAACCAACTGTAGAATCGAATGAAAAACAAACCGATGAAGCTGTCGACAAACTATCTGGTGAGAATAAATCTGAAAATGATGCCAGTGAAACGAACAATACAAACGGGAATGTAAAAGAACTTGAAAATGGGAATTTCGAAAGTATAAGTGGTGAACGGAATGGAAAAACGAAAGAAAATTTAGAAGACATTGATGGATTGTCCGATATTTCGGATAAATCGGATCTCTTTAACGAGAAAATAGAGGAAAGTAAGGAGCAACGTGTCGAAGAAAATGTTACAAACCGATACGAAGTTACGGCCTTAGAGTGATTTCAATGTCGAGAGTGAGCAATTTCGTTTTTTACATGGTCAAATAATTTATGTTATTAAATCAGAAAAGATTTTTTATAAAATGGTTCACCCATTTTGTCTTCATAATGTGATAATATTTGCAAAGGAATCCATGTCTTCGCGACAAGATCCATTTGATCAATCGCATTTCATTCATCATAGAAGATGTCTCTTATAATATTATTCTTGACATTCATTTTACCCAAATCGGCATAGATCTTTTTCAACGAGTTTTTTGTTATGGTAGCCGGTGTTCCTTTTAAAATCTCAACGATTCTACCAATTTTTGGATGAATGTTGGTGCAAATGGTAGAAAAGACATTTTCGTGCCAGAGTGTGCATCACATTCGGCTTGCACTGGAAAAAAGTTTCCAGGTTCGATTCTTGGTCGGGTCGAAAACTTGACAAAGGAAAATTTTTTTTCAAATCAGACCCAGTAGGATTTTTTTTTTTTAATTTCCTACTTAGTAAGATTGTAATTGGGGGTAACTCAGCCTCCTGAAGACAATTGAGTTAAAAGGGAATCGATAAAGTAAAGTTAAAAGGGAATCGATAAAGTCTCCATTGCACACAGGAGACAAGTGTCAGGTCAGCGGCCACTATCATAGCCCCAAAGAGGAATTTAGCTCACGAATATACGAATATACGAAAGCTTGGGCTTACTGATATAGAAGTGCGTGTTGTGAATGCTATGATGTCCACAAAAATTGTGACATAATACAAAGAAATTAAACAAAATGGTGGAAATAGGTCGTCAATAAAAGGTTGCCGAAAAAGGTTTTAATGGCCTTTGGCTACAACTGTAGAGGATGTATTCCAGATCATCCTGGTGCGCAGAACCGGCCATCTTGGGAACGTTTCACCGAGATAGTTAATTGTTTGGTTTTTCTTATATAGATATATATGTAAAAGTATTTTTTACCTTAGTTTTTTTAAATAATAATTTTATTCATACTTTGTGTTTTTTTTAGTTTAACAAGAACCTGGTGATGAGTGTTGGGTTCCCATTCGGGTGCCATATTTCTTTGATTAATCAACGTCTATAGGGTACGTCCTTGAAGGGTGTGTATAATCTTTTGATTAATTAACGTCTATAGAGTACGTTCGTGAAGGGTGTGTATAACCTTTTGATTAATAAACGTTTATAGAGTACGCCCGTTAAAGGTGTGTATAACCTTTTTATTAATAAACGTATATAGTGCACGCCCGTTAACGGTGTGTATAACCTTTTTATTAATAAACGTCTATAGGGTACGCCCGTGAAGGGTATGTATCATCTTTTGATTAATCAACGTCTATGGGATACGCCCGTTAACGGTGTGTATAACCTTTTGATTAATAAACGTCTATAGGGGTACGCCCATTAACGGTGTGTATAACCTTTTGATTAATAAACGTCTATAGGGTACGCCCGTTAAGGGTTATAATCTATATAAACGTCTATAGAGTACGCCCGTTAAGGATGTGTATAACCTTTGATTAATCAACGTCTATAGGGTACGCCCGTTAACGGTGTGTATAACTTTTGATTAATAAACGTCTATAGGGTACGTCCGTTAACGGTGTGTATAACCTTTTGATTAATCAACGTCTATGGGGTACGCCCGTTAACGGTGTGTATAACTTTTGATTAATAAACGTCTATAGGGTACGTCCGTTAACGGTGTGTATAACCTTTTGATTAATCAACGTCTATAGGGTACGCCCGTTAAGGGTTATAATCTATATAAACGTCTATAGAGTACGCCCGTTAAGGATGTGTATAACCTTTGATTAATCAACGTCTATGGGATACGCCCGTTAACGGTGTGTATAACTTTTGATTAATAAACGTCTATAGGGTACGTCCGTTAACGGTGTGTATAACCTTTTGATTAATCAACGTCTATAGGGTACGCCCGTTAAAAAGAGTGTCTACGGATACGTGGGAGAAGGAAATTTTCATTTCCGAAATAAATCAAACCAATTTGGGAGACCCAACACATCGCCTCTCAAGAACAAGGCGGATTATTTTAGTCACCTCAAATAGCATAGCCTTTTAAACCGAGAGAATACCGAACTAAAACCCAATTTTATATGTTGAAGTATAAATTGCAAACTGCTCCAGAGGTTTTTTTTTTCGGTGTCCTCGTTTCTTACTGTACAGCTTCTTCATTTCTCTTTATCAGTAGTATTGCTTACATTTCTCAATATCTTCTAGATTTTTAAATCTCCCTCTAGTTGTAAAAAGTGTGATTTTTTGGGCGATTTTTATTTATCTGAAAAGAATTAATAATTTTCCTAGCGTCTATTTAATTCAATTAATCATATTTTAAGTTAGGTTTGTTGCTCAGAAAAAAAATAACAGTATCTGTCTGGTCACATCTATTGGTCATTCAAGACGGCGCTGGAAATTTACAAACCAGATATCCACAATGACCTCCTCCAGCCTAGGTTGGGCTGATCATTATCATTACAAATGCTCCAAGTGAAATCTCGCTTAATTGTTTAACTTGAGCGATCTCACAAGAACTGGTATATTCTGGCGTGCCATAGACGCTTGATTTTAATTTTATTTTACTTTTCAATAAAACATTTTTTTTATTTTTTTCATATTTATATATGTAGTTGATTTTAAAATGTTATCTAAGAAATAAGAAGTTTTTGAATTACAATTTGAATCATAAGAGACCCTCAAATTATTGAGAATGGTCATAAGAGACCTACAAAATATTTAGAATGGTCATAAGAGACCCTCAAACTATTGAGAATGGTCATAGGAGACCCTTAAAATATTGACAATGGTCATAAGAGACCCTCAAAACATTGATAAGATACCCTCAAACTATTGAGAATGGTCATAGGAGACCCTCAAAATATTGAGAATGGTCATAAGAGACCCTCAAAATATTAAGAATGGTCATAAGAGACCCTCAAACTATTGAGAATGGTCATAGGAGACCCTCAAAATATTTAGAACGGTCATAAGAGACCCTCAAAATATTTAGAATGGTCATAAGAGACCCTTAAAATATTGAGAATGGTCATAAGAGACCCTTAAAATATTGAGAATGGTCGTAAGAGACCCTCAGAATATTGAGAATGGTCATAGGAGATCCTTAAAACATTGAGAATGGTCATAAGAGACCCTCAAAATATTGAGAATGGTCATAAGAGAGTTTCCTTTGAATAAAGGTAAATAAAAATCACCTTTCCTTAGAATTAATTTTTCATAATTTATTTGAATTTAATTAGTACATATTTTATCTTATTAGTTTTATTCATCTATCTATGATAATTAAACTCAGTGGACCCCCCCACCCCCAAAAAAAAAAAATATATATATAGCCTGGAACCTCAGCGAAATTATCTTAAGTCATAAACGTCAAACCGTTTTCGAATTCCGGCCGATTTTTCACCAAATTTTGTCGAGACCACATATCAACTCAAAGCGAAAAATTTTTAGGTGGCCTTTTAAACATTAATTTAGGACAAAGTTTGCATAAATCTGTCCAACCTTTCGAGTTACGGTCGATATTTGCAGGGAAAATCATAGAAGACTATTAGCACGGGATGTCCCTATTTATTTAACAGTGATATACATCAGGGTGGAGTGGAAAGGAAAATGAGTACGCCACAATTATTGTTAGCATTTGTTTTTAATCAAACTCAGAAACTACGGACGGATTTTCATACCGTTTTGTACCAATGGACAGAGTGATTCATGAAGGTTTTTGAGTATACCCCCCCCCCCCCCCNCATGCAAAAAAAACCCCCCAGAAAATAGAAACGTTTTGGACGCCCGATTTTCCATTCTTATTCCTTTGGGGATCCCTCTTTTTTGGCCTAACATCTCTTTAACATCTATTGATCATTCAAGACGGGGATTTTACCCTCCATTCGCTGGAAACTTGCAAACCAGCTACCCACATTGACCTCACCCAGCCTAGTTTGGTCCGGAAAAATATAGCCAGCATCTCGAGGGCGCGTACCCACGTAAACACCCATATGGAACAACCTCGCTGGACGTTGCTTAACTTCAGTGAACTGGTGTATTTAACGTGCCACAGACGCTGACTACCCAGACACTCTGTATATTATTATTAAGATTATTTGAAAATATATTATTAGATATCTATTATATTATTATTATTTAGTTATTATATATTAATTAAAATTACATTTGAATCCGCATTCCTTAATATTGAAAGGAACCGATTTTGTTATTTTTATTACTCTTTGATAGGGATGTCACGATATTATATCGATATTTAGGTTTCGATATATAATCGATATTAAGATTTCGATAATATCAAAAAAAAATATCGGTATCGAAAAAAATAAGGTATCTACGTTAGAAATTACGCTGCGGTTTCGATATTATCGATATTGATATTTCGATAATATCGAAAAAAATAAGGTATCTACGTTAGAAATTACGCTGCGGTTTCGATATTATGGATTTGATATTTCGATAATATCGAAAAAAATAGGGTATCTACGTTAGAAATTACGCTGCGGTTTCGATATTATCGATATTGATATTTCGATATTATCGAAAAAAATAAGGTATCTACGTTAGAAATTACGCTTCGGTTTCGATATTATCGATATTTCTATTTCGATATTATCGAAAAAATAAGGTATCTACGTTAGAAATTACGCTGCGGTTTCGATATTATCGATATTGATATTTCGATAATATCGAAAAAATAAGGTATCTACGTTAGAAATTACACTGCGGTTTCGATATTGATATTTCGATAATATCGAAAAAAATAAGGTATCTACGTTAGAAATTACGCTGCGGTTTCGATATTATCGATATTGATATTTCGATAATATCGAAAAAATAAGGTATCTACGTTAGAAATTACACTGCGGTTTCGATATTATCGATATTGATATTTCGATAATATCGAAAAAAAAACGCCGCGGTTTCGATATTATCGATATTGATATCTTTTTTCGTCATCACGCTTATAAAAACGCTTATCACCCTTGTGAAAGCTATTTGTGGTAAGCTCAACAGCTTTTATCAAATTAGGTATCGTACCTCGATAAACATTGCATTAAAAAGTACTACCCAGGACTCGAACCCCCCGTCTCTTGGTTACGAGTCCCTTCCCCCCTCAATTTTTTTTTATTAGGTATATTGTGCGATTGTGCCCCCCCCCACCCCAATAACAAGAGGGATATATCCTCGCATGCGTATATTTGAAAGCTTTACGACAGTTGGAGTTTGCTATGTAATTCAAAAAGTGTAAAAACTGAGAAAAATGTATAAACATAGACACTATTTTCATTGCAGCTAAATCCAATTTTTTTTTTTTTATATATATTTAAGTTGCTCCATGTTTTGCCGCCCTAGGCAATGGCCTATGTTGCTTGTACGGTAAATCTGCCACTGTGTACTGGGTCAAATATGGATATGAGATTTCCCTCTAAATTAAGGGAAAAATATGAGGAGACAAAAAAAAAGATGAAATTTAGGACCCCAATCAGAGAGGTTAAGATATTTTTTACGGCCACGTCTCTGTGGCAAATATGAGAGCGTCAAACTGATCAATCATGGATATGAGATTTCCCCCCTAAATTAAGGGAAAAATATGTGAAGAAAAAAAAGATGAAATTTAGGACCCCAATCAGAGAGGTTAGGAATTTTTTTTACGGCCACGCCTCTGTGGCAAATATGCGAGCGTCAAACTGATCAATCATGGATATGAGATTTCCCCCCTAAATTAAGGGAAAAATATGAGGAGAGAGAAAAAAGATGAAATTTAGGACCCAATCAGAGAGGTTAAGATTTTTTTTACGGCCACGCCTCTGTGGCAAATATGCGAGCGTCAAACTGATCAATCATGCATATGAGATTTCCCCCCTAAATTACGGGAAAAATATGAGGAAAGGGAAAAAAGATGAAATTTAGGACCCCCCAATCAGAGAGGTTAAGATTTTTTTTACGGCCACGCCTCTGTGGCAAATATGCGAGCGGCAAACTGATCAATCATGGATATGAGATTTCCCCCCCCCTAAATTACGGGAAAAATATGTGAAGAAAAAAAAGATGAAATTTAGGACCCCAATCAGAGAGGTTAAGATTTTTTTTACGGCCACGCCTCTGTGGTCGTCAAACTGATCAATCATGGATATGAGATTTCCCCCCTAAATTAATATGTGAAGAAAAAAAACACTTTAGGGATTTTTTTTCCTCCCCGGAGTCAACTCCCTCTAAAAACGTTATCGAGTTACGAGCATTGTAACGTCTTTTTTTTTTTTTTTTTTTTTTTTTTTTTTTTTTTTTTTTTNTTTTTTTTTTCTTTTTTTTTTTTATTATTATTTTAAAAGAAAGCTCAGTAAATATTTTATTAGATCAGTAAGTCAGTATACAATTTATTTGTGTGTGTGTGCGCGCAGGGCGGCCGTAGACAGAAAATCCGGGCCGGGGGGAAGATTTGCTGGCCCCTCTTTCTTATTCTTTCATCTAAAATCACCGTATGGGCAGTAATAAAAGTAAAAGTAGGCAATTCACTTAGTTGATGTGAAAAGGCGTGTACGCTTCTTCTTGACAACAAATAATTCGATTATCAGATGTTAATGTTTACGAAATATACCAATATTTATGATTGCTGTACAAGCTGAAAGGTCGCACTATATTTTAAAATCAGTGTCCTGCAATAGCCATTGTCCCATATTAGCCCACTATCGCTAAACTTCTGATTTTGTGTGTTTGATTTTTTTTCAAAACTTTTAAGTTGATTTACCTATTTATTATTCAGAAAAAAAAATTGAAAAAATTCATTTTGATAATTTTCTCACCGAGCCTCTTAGGATATCCCGGGCCTGGAGGGATTCCCCACCATTCCCTCCCCCTCTCGTCGGGCCTGTGTGTGCGCTTTGTTCCATTAAATGCCTCTTTAATTTTTATACAAGACAACGTGTAATTATATTCATGCATGAAAAACTATTTCTTTTCCAGAAGAATAATAAAATTAATTCAGTGTTCTCGTTATTTCACAAGCTTGTCCAAATATATTTTCTTTATTAAAAAACGTATTTGCATCAATAAAATTATTTCGATCTTAGTCAAAAATATCAAATTTTGAGGGGGCGGTTATTATTATTATTATATTTTTTTATTTTTTTTCGTGACGATTCATTTTTGAAAATAATAAACCAAAATTTACATAAAATGTTTAAGGTTCCCCAAAAAAATTCTTCAATTTTTCAAGCGTACCCTTGAAAGGTTCCCCAAAAAAATTCTTCAATTTTTCAAGCGTACCCTTGAAAGGTTCCCCAAAAAAATTCTTAAATTTTTCAAGCGTACCCTTGAAAGGTTCCCCAAAAAAATTCTTCAATTTTTCAGGCGTACCCTTGAAAGGTTCCCCAAAAAAATTCTTCAATTTTTCAGGCGTACCCTTGAAAGGTTCCCCAAAAAAATCTTCAATTTTTCAAGCGTACTTGAAAGGTTCCCCAAAAAAATTCTTCAATTATTTTGGGGAACCAAATTTACATACATTAAAATTTCAAGCTTACTCCAAAATGTAGCGTCATTTTTTTAAGCGTCCCCAAAAAATTGCATACAAATTTTAAGCTTGCCAAGCACTATATTTTTAAAAAAGAAATCAAGTTTTAAAGATTTTTTTTCATATTTTTAAGAAAAATANAGTCTTTTTATTCTTGTAATAGGCTTAACCGCCAAAAAGCGGCCTTCAACCGCTATTTAGCGTCCAAAAATATATTATACTTCAACCTAAGTTGTATTTTTCAATTTTATATGAAATTGATATGAACTGACACCAAATTCAAGTTCTAGTCTTTTTATTCTTGTAATAGGCTTAACCGCCAAAAAGCGGCCTTCAACCGCTATTTAGCGTCCAAAAATATATTATACTTCAACCTAAGTTATACTTTTCAGTTTATTGTAGATATGAATAGGCACCAAGTTTAAAGTTCCAGCTATTACCGTTCTCATTTTTAGCAGGATATGCGAAAACCGCGAAAAAGCGGCATAAAACCGCCAACGGTATATTCGATTTCTACGAAAAGCTTATTTCGCCGTTCATGGCATAAAACTGACATGCATACCAAAATTCAAGTCTCTAGCACTTGCCGTTCTTGAGATATCTTGTTCAAATCTTTGAATAGCATGCTAATTATAAATATTAAAAATTTAACTTTTAAATAAATAAAAACAAAACACTTACCAAAAACACTATTTATAATTATTTATAAAGAAACTAGTTTCGAATCATTCTATTCATCATCAGTCTAGTCGAGTCTAAAGATGGAAGTTGACTCAATATAGACAGTTAACATATCTTGTTCACAAACAGGCAGACGGATAGACACACATTCTTTGGACTCTGAGGACCCCGAAACGTGTTTTGGCATTGAAAACTCGACATGGAAAATTTCAGCCCATTACAATACTTTCCTTTTTATAGGATAAGGAAAGTAAAAAAAAAAAAAAATGGAAGGACAAATTGTGCATCAGTTAATCAAACCAGTTGTGCTTTTACTGAAAATATTTTCCTTGGTTCCTTTGCAATATGATAACGGCCAACACGGCGGCGCCATTAGTGCAACCTCACAAGTGTATACCCTGCTTGTAATAACGCTCATGGTATTCAATTTTATCGCCTATTATATCACAATGATAAAATCTACAACTGATATTCTCGCACAAGTGATAAGATATGTGATAAGCATTCTATCCGTAATGTTTGTGATTGTTACTTTGTACAAGGGACATAAAAGGGTTAAACATTTCTATAGAATACTTGAAGACATACACGCTTTGGACACCATGACAATCAGGTAGAGAACTTAACATGGTTAAGCCAACGATGTGATTGTTACTTTGTACAAGGGACACAAAAGGGTTAAACATTTCTATAGAATACTTGAACACATACACGCTTTGGACAGCATGACAATCAGGTAGAGAACATAAGATGGTTAAGCCAACGAGGTGATTGTTACTTTGTACAAGGGACACAAAAGGGTTAAACATTTCTATAGAATACTACAACGATCATACCACGTTGAATATACCAGTTCCCGTCAGATCACTGAAGTTAAGCAACTTTGGGCGTGGTCAGTACTTGGAGGGGTGACCGCCTGGGAACACTACGCATCGTTGGCTTTTTTTTCCGGCCCAAGCCAGGCTGGGTGAGGTCTATGTGGGTAGCTGGTTTGCAAGTTTCCAGTGAATGGAGGGTAAAACCCCCGTCTTGAATGACCAATAGATGTTAAAGAGACGTTAAGTCAAATTTAAAAAAAAAAAATAAGATGGTAAACAATACCAGCCAGTCTCTATGGCACGTTGAATACACCAGTTCCCGTTGGATGACTGAAGTTAAGAAACGTTCAGCGAGTTGTTTTATGTGGGTGTTCACGTGGGTTTGCGTCGTTAAGAAACGTGCAGCGAGATTGTTTTATGTGAGTGTCCACGTGGGTTCGCGTCGTTAAGAAACGTCCAGCGAGATTGTTTTATTATGTGGGTGTCTACGTGGGTTCGCGTCCTCGATATGTCGGCTATTTTTCCGGCCCAATCCATACTGAGTGAGGTCAATGTGGTAGCTGGTTTGCAAGTTTCCAGCGAATGGAGGGTAAAACTCCCGTCCTCGAATGACCAATAGATGTTAAGCCAAAAAAAAGTTTGCCTAAGATTATATGGAAAGAGTTATTTTATTTCATAAGGTCGATTTTCTCGAAAACGCTTTATTATGTATTTTTTTTTCGTGACAATTCCAAAGGTTTTTTTTTTTTTTTAATTTGGC
>JAAEEI010000522.1:10981-25384 GCA_012654025.1 Pachypsylla venusta
TAATCTGGTGGTCAGAAGTAATGAGGGGTGGGAGAGGTGAATATATTGTGGAAAAAGACAGTTTTCGCTTCAAAGAAGCGAAAACCGAAAACTTTCTTCGCATTTTTTCTCCCTTTGATTGAAATCAAATCTATTGCTGGCGGTTTTTGCTAATTTTTACCCGCACTCAAGAATTAGTCTAAAGCGAAAACCTGCTTCGAATTTTGTTCTTTTTTTAGTGGTTAGCTATACGTCACTGTTACGTTTTTTTTTTCTCAGTCCACATTTTTTCTTTAATTTAGCTTAACGTCTCTTTAACATCTATTGGTCATTCAAGACGGGAGTTTTACCCTCCATTCGCTGGAAACTTGCAAACCAGCTGCCATCATTTGACCTCACCCAGCTTGGGTTGGGCCGGAAAAAAGAGCCAAAGATACGTTGTGGTCCCAGGCGGTCACCTATTTAATTACTGACCACGCCCGACGTTGGCTAACTTCAGTGCTCTGACGGGAACTGGTGTATTCAACGTGGTATGCTCGTTGGCTTCTCAGTCCACATTGTGTTATCCCTACTGAAAGTAACACAACGCCTTACATTTAGTTTTTTTAGATATCCATTTCATGAATTTAATAAATTATCCGTACAGTCCAGCGCATTAGAGTGTCTATTCAAAAGTCAAATTGGTCAGCGCCTATGGCACGTTGAATACACCAGTACCCGTCAGAGAACTGACGTTAAGTAACGTCCATTGAAGTTTTAACAAGTAGGTGTCCACGCCTCGTGCTTCTGACTATTTTTCGAGCCCAACCTTGGCTGGGTGATGTCAATGTGGGAACCTGTTTTGTAAGTTTCCAGCGAGTGGAGGGTAAACTCCCGTCTAAAAAATCTCATTACTGTCAGCAGTTTGGAGATGCCCATATACTCAGATCAATCCGGCGCATTTCAAGTCGGAATATTCTCTTAGGCCGGCCATACACGCACCGGTAACAAGTCTGCATAGATTTTGTCTCTGAAAATCTGATCAGATCTTGCCATACACAAGTCTGTCGTGTATAGCAGGATCTGCATAGATTTTGTCTCCGAAAATCTGTGCAGATCTTGCCATACACGACAGACTTCTCTGCGCAGACAAGTCTGTCGTGTATGGCAGGATCTGTATAGATTTTGTATCTGAAAATCTGTGCAGATCTTGCCATACACAAGTCTGTCGTGTATGGCAGGATCTGCATAGATTTTGTCTCCGAAAATCTGTGCAGATCTTGCCATACATGACAGACTTGTCTGCGCAGATAAGTCTGTACAGACAAGTCTGCACAGACTTATCGGTGCGTGTATGGCCGGCCTTAATCGCAAAGTCGAGTTAGAAATATGGGAAAATATTTGATTCATTACAGACGGACAGTCAATTTCATCCTTTAAGGTATTACAATGAACTATGAGCTATTTGTACTTCTCCGATACAGTTTTCAATATCTCGATTGCTTCTCCTTTCTGCTTTTTCAGAACAATTTATTGGACTTCAGGTCATCTATTATTCCAGGTTTGTTACTGCTCCGATACAGTTTTCAATATCTCGATTGCTTCTCCTTTCTGCTAAGGTCATCTATTATTCCAGGTTTGTTGCTGCTCCGTTACAGATTTCGATAGCTCGATTCCTTCTTCCTTCGGCTTGATCAGAAACAATTATTGGACTTCAGGTCATCTAGTATTCCAGGTTTGTTACTGCTCCGATACAGTTTTCAATATCTCGATTGCTTCTCCTTTCTGCTTTTTCAGAACAAATTATTGGACTTCAGGTCATCCATTATTCCAGGTTTGTTACTGTTCCGATACAGTTTTCAATATCTCGACTGCTTCTCCTTTCTGCTTTTTCAGAACAAATTATTTGACTTCAGGTCATCCATTATTCCAGGTTTGTTACTGCTCCGTTACATATTTCGTTAGCTCGATTCCTTATTCCTTCGGCTTGTTCAGAACAAATTATTGAACTTCAGGTCATCCATTATTCCAGATTTGTTACTGCTCCGTTACAGATTTCGATAGCTCGATTCCTTCTTCCTTCGGCTTGATCAGAACAAATTATTGGACTTCAGGTCATCTATTATTCCAGGTTTGTTACTGCTCCGTTACAGTTTTCAATAGCTCGATTGCTTCTTCCTTCGGCTTGTTCAGAAGAAAATGTTGGACTTCAGGTCATCTATTATTCCAGATTTGTTACTGCTCCGTTACAGTTTTCAATAGCTCGATTGCTTCTTCCTTCGGCTTGATCAGAAAAAATTATTGGACTTCAGGTCATCTATTATTCCAGGTTTGTTACTGCTCCGTTACAGATTTCGATAGCTCGATTCCTTCTTCCTTTGGCTTGATCAGAACAAATGATTGGACTTCAGGTCATCTATTATTCCAGGTTTGTTACTGCTCCGTTACAGTTTTCAATAGCTCGATTGCTTCTTCCTTCGGCTTGATCAGAACAAATTATTGAACTTCAGGTCATCCATAATTCCAGGTTTGTTACTGCTCCGATACAGTTTTCAATATCTCGATTGCTTCTTCCTTCGTCTTAATCAGAACAAATTATTGGACTTCAGGTCATCTATTATTCCAGGTTTGTTGCTGCTCCGTTACAGATTTCGATAGCTCGATACCTTCTTCCTTCGGCTTGATCAGAACAAATTATTGAACTTCAGGTCATCTATTATTCCAGATTTGTTACTGCTCCGTTACAGATACAGTTTTCAATATCTCGGTTCCTTCTTCCTTCGGCTTGATCAGAACAAATTATTGGACTTCAGGTCATCTATTATTCCAGGTTTGTTACTGCTCCGTTACATATTTCGTTAGCTCGATTTCTTCTTCCTTCGGCTTGATCAGAACAAATTATTGGACTTCAAGTCATCTCTTATTCCGGGTTTGTTGCTGCCCCGTTACAATTTTCGATAACTCGGTTACTTCTTCCTTCGGCTTGATCAGAACAAATTATTGGACTTCAGGTCATCTATTATTCCAGGTTTGTTACTGCTCCAATACAATTTTCGATAACTCGGTTACTTCTTCCTTCGGCTTGATCAGAACAAATTATTGTGCTTCAGGTCATCTATTATTCCAGATTTGTTGCTGCCCCGTTACAATTTTCGATAGCTCGATTCCTTCTTCCTTCGGCTTGATCAGAACAAATTATTGGACTTCAGGTCATCTATTATTCCAGATTTGTTACTGCTCCGTTATAGATTTCGATAGCTCGATTCCTTCTTCCTTCGGCTTGATCAGAACAAATTATTGGACTTCAGGTCATCTATTATTCCAGGTATGTTCCAACAGAGTTTTTGATTGTTCGTTACTCGTTTCTAGATATTTCTCATTATGCTTATCAACCGTTTAAAAGAAACGTCCTATGTTCACTTATTTAACTTGAACAATGTTTCAAACCTTAAACCGTAAAGTGTACAATGGAGCTGAAAAGAGAAAATTTAGAAACTTAAATAAAGAAAAGTTTTGTTCTTAAATAAGAAATGGAACTTTATGTGTGTGTAAGCATTTGGAGAAAATGCTTGCGGAGTTTCTTGCTGTTCTTTTGAAAGTCAAACAGATTCCATCATCAATCATTGTGAGGTGATGAGGGCGGTAATACACTTCACTTAAAGAGACAACGTATGGTTTTAGTAAAAGTATTTTATCAACCCACACCAAACATGAATGCTGTATTTATTCACGAATGAGTTACAGGAGGTCCAAGGTTAACACCGACATTTAAATTGAACCCCACAGCAGGCATTGCGCAACCCCAAATTCGTAGAGAATTGTCGACCGAACTAGAACGGAGAAAATTTAGAAACTTAAATAAAGAAAAGTTTTGTTCTTAAATAAGAAATGGAACTTTATGTGTGTGTAAGCATTTGGAGAAAATGCTTGCGGAGTTTCTTGCTGTTCTTATGAAAGTCAAACAGATTCCATCATCAATCATTGTGAGGTGATGAGGGCGGTAATACACTTCACTTAAGGAGACAACGTATGGTTTTAGTAAAAGTATTTTATCAACCCACACCAAACATGAAGAACAAATTATTGGACTTCAGGTCATCCATTATTCCAGGTTTGTTGCTGCCCCGTTACAATTTTCGATAACTCGATTCCTTCTTCCTTCGGCTTGTTCAGAACAAATTATTGGACTTCAGGTCATCTATTATTCCAGGTTTGTTGCTGCCCCGTTACAATTTTCGATAGCTCGATTCCTCCTTCCTTCGGCTTGATCAAAACAAATTATTGAACTTCAGGTCATCCATTATTCCAGGTTTGTTACTGCTCCGTTACAGTTTTCAATATCTCGATTGCTTCTCCTTTCTGCTTGTTCAGAACAAATTATTGGACTTCAGGTCATCTATTATTCCAGGTTTGTTGCTGCCCCGTTACAATTTTCGACAACTCGATTCTTTCTTCCTTCGGCTTCTTCAGGGAAATTATTGGACTTTAGATCTTCTATTATTCCAGTTATGTTCCAACAGAGTTTTTGATTGTTCGTTACTCGTTTTTAGACATTTCTCATTATGCTTATCAACCGTTTAAAAGAAACGTCCTATGTTCACTTATTTAACTTGAACAATGTTTTAAACCGTAAAGTGTACAATGGAGCTGAAAAGAGAAAATTTAGAAACTTAAATAAAGAAAAGGTTTGTTCTTAAATAAGAAATGGAACTTTATGTGTGTGTAAGCATTTGGAGAAAATGCTTGCGGAGTTTCTTGCTGTTCTTATGAAAGTCAAACAGATTCCATCATCAATCATTGTGAGGTGATGAGGGCGGTAATACACTTCACTTAAGGAGACAACGTATGGTTTTAGTAAAAGTATTTTATCAACCCACACCAAACATGAATGCTGTATTTATTCACGAATGAGTTACAGGAGGTCCAAGGTTAACACCGACATTTAAATTGAACCCCACAGCAGGCATTGCGCAACCCCAAATTCGTAGAGAAGTGTCGAACGAACTAGAACGGAAAAATTAGAACAATTAAGTTGACAACTCTTTGGACATTCACAATAACAATCTCGTTTAAAATCCAGAAAGTGTTTCCTCAACTCAAGCATACCCTTTTCCAGGGCCGTACCTTAATATTTTTTTTTTTGGGGGGGGGGGTCCAAAGCATTGTTAGCCAAGCCAGGAGTAACACCTGAAAATGATTATCATGGAAGGTGATGATGTTTTTGTTGTTGCTGCTGCTGCCGTTATTTTTTAATTATATAGGTCACGTGCAAAGTAGGGTATTTCAATTTAAAAAAAAAAAAAAAATAAAAANAAAAAAAACGATTGAAATTTCGGGGGGGGGGTCTGGACCCCCCTGGGTGCGGCCTTGCCCTTTTCTATTATTGCATGAAGAACGCAAAATACAGCCCTTGAAAACGAATTGAACACACTTTTCTTATGTTGAAGAGAGGCAGAAATGAAGATACTTCATTTCCAAAGATGCAGAAATGAAGATACTTCATTTCCATAGATGCAGAAATGAAGATACTTAATTTCCAAAGATGCAGAAATGAAGATACTTCATTTCCAAAGATGCAGAAATGAAGATACTTAATTTCCAAAGATACAGAAATGAAGATACTTAATTTCCAAAGATACAGAAATGAAGATACTTCATTTTCAAAGATACAGAAATGAAGATAGTTCATTTCCAAAGAGTTTTCAATGCCATAACACATTTTGGGATCCCCAGAGCCCAAAACTCGAGTTTTAGCCATTGGTCCGTGTGTGTGTCTGTCTGCGAACAAGATATCTCAAGAACGGCAAGTGCTAAAGACTTGAAATTTGGCATATGTCAGTTTTATGCCATGAACGGCAAAATAAGCTTAGGGGTTTACGCATATCCTGCCTAAAATGCGAACGGTGCCTATCAATATCTATTTCATACAGAAATTGAAAAATACAACTTAGGTTGAAGTGTAATATATTGTTGGCCGCTAATTAGCGGTTGAAGACCGCTTTTATATTGAAGTGTAATATATCAAGAAGTGTAATAATTATATAATTGTATTTCCACCCTGGGGAATTTAAAACGTATTTTGGCATCTTTTTTTATAGATAAGGAAAGTCGTGTGATGTTCACATCGGAATTTAGCATACGCATCGCTCACCATCCGCTCTACGAGTTGATAAACTTCTGTGGATTTGCTCAGCGTTTGGCATACCATATCAATGATGAATCCAGGCACGGAAAGTAGGTGAATGATAGAGTGTCCGTGAAGAATTTTTTAGTAAACAGGAATACTTAAAAATTGGCAGCTTCAATTTTGCTACTTTAATTATCAAGAAACTTTCAATGTAGCACCGGAATGCAAAATGTCAAAAGCTTTCAAAATAATTTTATTTTTATCACAAAAAGGTTTATATTTGTCAAAAAGCCAAAGTGAAAATGTTTCAATAGAATATTCCAGGAATACAGTTTTATCATTTTGAAATGGTTCCAAAAAAAAAAAATCATTGAGTGCTCTTATCAAACAGTAAATATCGTCAGCTTTAATTAGGTGCTTTCCGGGAAATAAATGAGAGGTTTAGTAAATATTTGGAAAAATTTATACGCTTTATTGAACCACAAAACGTAATTCATATTGCGGAAATGTATTGTTTGTTCACTGAGGGTGGTTCCACACGGGGCGACTTTCCCAACTCGGCCGCCAATTTTGGAATCATGACAAATAATGTGATCTTTATGAAAAGATACATATTTTATGAAAAGATACATATTTTATGAAAAGATACATATTTTATGAAAAGATATATATTTTATGAAAAGATGCATATTTTATGAAAAGATACATAATTTATGAAAAGATTCATATTTTATGAAAAGATACATATTTTATGAAAAGATACATATTTTATGAAAAGATACATATTTTATGAAAAGATACATATTTTATGAAAGGATTCATATTTTATGACAAGATACATATTTTATGAGAAGATTCATATTTTATGAAAAAATACATATTTTATGAAAAGATACATAAATTATGAAACAATTCATATTTTATGAAAAGATACATACATTATGAAAAGATTCATATTTTATGAAAAGATACATATTTTATGAAAGGATACATATTTTATGAAAAGATTCATATTTTATGAAAAGATACATATTTTGAGAAAAGATGACAAGATACATATTTTATGACAAGATACATATTTTATGACAAGATACATATTTTATGAAAAGCTACATATTTTATGAAAAGATACATATTTTATGAAAAGATATATATTTTATGAAAAGATACATATTTTATGAAAAGCTACATATTTTATGAAAAGATACATATTTATGAAAAGATACATATTTTATGACAAGATACATATTTTATGAAAAGATACATATTTATTGAAAGATACATATTTTATGACAAGATACATATTTTATGAAAAGATACATATTTTATGAAAAGATACATATTTTATGAAAAGATACATATTTTATGAAAAGATATATATTTTATGAAAAGCTACATATTTTATGAAAAGATACATATTTTATGAAAAGCTAGTTATTTTATGAAAAGATACATATTTTATGAAAAGATACATATTTTATGAAAAGATTCATATTTTATGAAAAGATTCATATTTTATGAAAAGATTCATAATTTATGAAAAGATACATATTTTATGAAAAGACACATATTTTATGAAAAGATACATATTTTATGAAAAGATACACATTTCATGAAAAGATACATATTTTATGAAAAGATACATATTTTATGAAAAAATTCATATTTTATGAAAAGATACATATTTTATGAAAAAGATACATATTTTATGAAAAGATACATATTTTATGAAAAGATACATATTTTATAAAAAGATATATATTTTATGAAAAGATACATATTTTATGAAAAGATATATATTTTATAAAAAGATACATATTTTATGAAAAGATACATATTTTATGAAAGATACATATTTTATGAAAAGATACATATTTTCGCATATCATTTGAGATCACCAAAATCTTATAAGGTGATTCCCTTGTCGTGTCAAAAGAAAATCCTCTATTTCAAAACCCCTGTGAACAGCCTTTACCTAGAAAGATAAAGATATCGTTGCTTTTAGAAGATGGCAGATAAAAGCTCTCCTTACTGTTTTCATCAAGTTCGTCTTTTGATGGAAAGTAGTGTTTATTTTGAACTTCAACTTTTCTGTAAATTGAAATTTTCTATTTAGAATAGAAAGCGTTCATCATTCAGATGCTCACAGGTATGTAGATAGATATGAACTGCTCACATGTGGGTGAGATAGTAGATGGCGGCTGGTGGAATGTATTCAGATGCTCACAGGTATGTAGATAGATATGAACTGCTCACATATGAGTGAGATAGTGGATGGCGGCTGGTGGAATGTATTCAGATGCTTACAGGTATGTAGATGGATATGAACTGCTCACATGTGGGTGAGATAGTGGATGGCGGCTGGTGGAATGTATTCGGATGCTCACAGGTATGTAGATGGATATGAACTGCTCACATGTGGGTGAGATAGTATCACATGTGAGTGAGATAGTGGATGGCGGCTGGTGGAATATTATTCTAAAGAGTTTATGGCCGTTTTTATTGTGCACAAATTTGCCACTTAGCGTTGGCCGCCGATTTGGATGAAATTTTGGTATATACAATATACATCCCGTCTGGGGTCTAAATGTGCCCCGAAATTTTTGGGTGCAATCGAATATACCGCGTTGGCGTTTTTTAAAAATGAAAACAAAATGTTTAAAACAAACATTTAAATCAAGACTTAAAATAGCCAACGATCATACTACGTTGAATACACCAGTTCCCGTCAGATCACTGAAGTTAAGCAACGTCTGGCGTGGTCAGTACTTAGATGGGTGACCGCTTGGGAATATCACTTATCGTTGGCTCATTTTTCCGGCCTAACCCAGGCTGGGTAAGGTCAATGTGGGTAGCTGGTTTGCAAGTTTCCAGCGAATGGAGTGTAAAACCCCCGTCTTGAATGACCAATAGATGTTAAAGAGACGTTAAACCAAAATAAAAATAAAGGCTTAAAATTCAAATTTCAGAAGTACCTTTGTGTTGGTAGTCTTAATTTTCAATATATTGTCCAAAATATATTCTCATCTGCATTGGATTCAACTTGGGTCATCGCATGACAGGTGTTTTAATGTGAATAATAAAATCAAAATTCTGATTCTAGTAAGGGGGTCTTATGAATGACACTAATGTTGACTCAATGGTATCTCCTCATCCTTTGTCAAAGGCTATAAATTAAAGTCTTGACTTCATTGTCACACATTTATATGTTAGTCTCCAGTCTAAGACATGTCTCCAATGCTTCTTTAAAAAGATATATATCGTGAATTTTATCTTCAATCTAAACTTATAGACGACTAATATCAATTGAATAACATAAATATTGTGGTCTAGGACTCAGATATCTTTTTGATGATCATTAGTAGAATTTGATGAGCAAAAAACTCAGAGGGATTCAAAAAGAATACTTCCAAGGCACCCAAGTCCAAGCCAGTCGTAAAACGAAGCTAAAGGAAGGGTCGAAAACGAAATATTTTCAGTATATTAAGGAGCGCAGTAGCGCTCCGCCTCGCCAAGTCAAAANTATGCCCCGGAACCGCTTTCGCATTACTTCAGGGCACTCCTATTTACAGCCATGCCTTTCCGGAAACGAGAAAATTCGATCAGAAAATTTTCGCTCCGGGCGGGATTCGAACCCACAACCTCCGGACCAAGAGTCAATGCTCTTAAGAACTCGACCACGGAGATCGGCTATGATGGAAAATATTGTTTGTGACAATTATTAAAGGTCTCATTAAAATAAGTATCTTAATTTGATTACTATAAGCTTTTTGCTAAAACGCGGGTACTTTGTATCCCCCCTCCCTTGGCAATGCTAGGCTTAATACTTTCAAGGCTCCCAGGTCCATGCCAGTCGTAAAAGGCTTTTTTTTTACCCATGCAGAAAGCAAGGAGATGCTACTGCATTATCCGTAAGGTTTCTCAAGTATGAACAATTCATGGCCAGATGCCAAACCAGCCTCATGGCTGTTAACCTATGATGATGACTAACAAGAATGTTTTATAAAATGTATTTTTATATATAAAAAAAACAACTTATTTCCAGACTGCTAACGATAGAAAAGCGTTAATCAAAGGCGTATCGTTATCAATAAGAATTAATTAACATCTTTTGTGAAGACTTTGAGTGGAAGATGGATTTACTTTGAGCTAAGATAGATTCACTTTGAGCATATTATGCATTCTATCGGATGAAAAGCGTTCAGATATTTTTTATATAATTAAAAATAAAAGAAGAAGAAGAAAGAGTTGTTTGGTTCAGAAAATTATTATAATAATAACTGCCTTTTATAATAGTACTGGAAGGCTGCGGCCGCCAGGCGAAGTCCTAGAGGCATGGCCGTTCCTGTAAAAATAGTATTATATGATTTCCTCTACACAATTCAGAAAATACCGTCCCGCGTGAACGGTTTTTTGCCACGTACGTCCCACAAAATTTAAGATATCGGACTGCAATCGGCTGAAGTTGATCGAAAAATTGGCCGTAACTAGGAAACGGTTTGACATTTTTGAGTTCTGATATTTTTCTTGGTGGTCCAAATTGCATCTTCGGGGGTTGGGGGAGGGGGGTAACCATTCCCATCAATTTTTTGTTATTTATTATCGTTTTGGCTAAACAATTAGTGATACAACGTGTTAAAACGTTAACCGCTCAAAAACTACAGAACGACTGAAATCGAACTATGGAGAAACCGGTTTGAGAATCAGATTATTGGTTCTAAGCTGATCTTTATCAGACACTGCATCTACCTAATTCAAGTTGCTCTTCTTCACCCTTTCCAATTCTATTTGGGGTCGGGTTTGTGTAGAAATACACAGACCTATAATCATGTAGAAATGCACAGACCTATAATCATGTAGAAATACACAGACCTATAATCATGTAGAAATGCACAGACCTATAATCATGTAGAAATGCACAGACCTATAATCATGTAGAAATACACAGTTGTACCGATTCACAAAAAAGGTTCCCGCTTTGACGTTGGAAATTATCGGCCGATATCTCTTTTGTCTGTTTATTCTAAGATCTTCGAAAANAAATACACAGACCTAAAATCATGTAGAAATACACAGACCTAAAATCATGTAGAAATACACAGACCTATAATCGTGTAGAAATACACAGACCTATAATCATGTAGAAATAGACAGACCTATAATCATGTAGAAATACACAGACTTATAATCATGTAGAAATACACAGACCTATGATCATGTAGAAATACACAGACTTATGATCATGTACACAAGTACTCAGAACTTTGAGTGCTTCATAGCAAGATACTTAGAGGTACATTTTTGTAATAAAAACTTATAATGAGGAAAACAAAGTTTGTTTTATTGAAAGTTTGGCGTTGTTTTTAGAATTCATGTAGCGGAAATATTCGAAAAGTTCACGTTTTTTTCGAAAAAAAAAAACATTAAAAGTAAAGGTACAAAAACGGAAGAAATGGTTTTTAGCGAAAGTAAGCTCTAAAATCGGCAGCATGGTGCGGTCAATACATGGCGCGGTAGAAATTTTAGAAATATTGAAATTGACTGTATGTTTGCTATTAACTAAAAAGTGTCTTTTTTTGGTGCAGTCATAGTTATGCCTAAAATCGCCAGTGTTGTCCGTTCAAAACAATGGGGAGAGGGGGGGGGGGGGGGTAAAATCACCGNTTCAAAACAATGGGGGGGGGAGGGTTAAAATCACCGAAATATTAAAAGTTTTTGACAACACTATAAATTTTTCCTTTATGGATTTCCAAAGCTTCTTGGAATGTCTTCATACACACAGGAACAATAGTGCCATCACTCTGAGGAATGAAATACTTCGTATGATAAGGTCTTCTTGATTCCGTGTTATTTTGTGGTCTGTGTCTAGAAACTGTTGATGTCTGTGTATATTTTAAAATCAATGTATTAGCATCGTAAACATGTTTTTTTTTTTTTTTTTTTTTTTTTTTTTTTTTTTTTTTTTNTGTAAGAGCTCTAAAACGGTGTTCCCCGGTCGCCGGATTTGAGTCCCTGTGACTTCTTCCTGTGGGGTTACCTCGAGGCTGAGGTCTTCAAACATCGCCCTGGGACCCTTGAAGAGTAGAAGGAGGCAATTCTGGAAGAAATCATGCAAATTGATGCGGATATGCTGACGAGAGTCATGGAAAACTTCCGTGAAAGACTTTAAAAGTGCATCACTCACCTAGGCCGTCATTTGGATGGAAAAAAAACTAGAATACACAAGCTTACAGAATTATGAAATTATTTTTCAAATATCTCATTTGGTATTATGTACCAGCTCTTTCAAATGTGGATATACTAATTGCCGCACCCTGTAGTTTGGAGTAAAAGAATTTTGGACCACACGTTTCCTTTAGTTCAGGCTCACCCTGTATGAGAGAATTGATACTAGGTGTGTCCGTAGACAAAAACGGGCGGAGCCATCCGTTTCACCTCGAATTTTCGGGCACCACATAAACTTTAGCATACTGCTCCATTATTCCGTTAAAGATTTTTTGAGAATACCGCACCTTTCTTGATTGCTTTATGCCGTTGAGTAGTAGGTCCTATTTAAAACGCAAAATAATCGGACCATGACTCTCTGAATTTGGTAAAAAATCGGAAAATTGGCCAAAAATATGGCCAATTTTCCACCCTTGGGTTTATGCAGAATATGAAGAAAAAATGTTGGTAAAAAACGGTTGAGTAGTTTCGGAGGAGTAGGGTAACAAAAGTTTGCAGTTTGTGGGGAGTATAAAGCTACGCTTCGCTCCGCCCAATTAAAAAGTCGAGAAGGAAAGATAATTCCAGAGAAAAATAGAAGTTTCTTCTTCCACTTTCCTGTTATATGAGGGCACTAAATCAAGCCACAGGGCAGAGATGTTATTAACTTTGTAAAGTTGGAACGGTCAAAAGTTTTGTTTTCTATATTGATTCATCGGAAAGGACTTTTCACTGGAAATAATTATATTAATAAGTTGGTGTCTAACGTCAAGTTAATATGAAATATAGTATCTATACTTATAAAACGTAAAGCCCAGTTGGTATACTGACTGACTAATAATCAACGTAGCTCCACGATGGCTAAACCTACAGACTTGAAACTTGGCACACGGATCCCTTTTAGTATGAAGGTGCGTAATAAGAAAGGAAAAAAAATCAAAGTTCAAGTTACCGCCAAAAATGAATATTGAGCGGGTCTTTTTGCAATTTTTTTTTCTGGACAAACTAAAATTGAATGACCAATAGATGTTAAAGAGACGTTAAGCCAAATTAAAAAAAAAAAAAAAAAAAAAAAAAAAAAAAAAAAAAAAAAAATAACGAAAACTGACCGAGAATAGACCACCCAAAACAGTTCATAAGGACCCAATAAAAAATATAAAATTTGAAAATTTCCGGTTTCTCCCCGATTTATGGACGGTTTTCACCACCAAAAAATCGGAATTGAGAAGTACCACTTCGGAATGAGTGAGAATGCTGAAATTTGAAACAAAGGTGTTTCGAAGTACAAAAAGTCATATCCTTGAATAAAATATTGAATTCTATTACTAGGAGCGGTGCTCACTCTGGGGGTCGGTTCCACCAAAAATCTAAAATTGAGAAGATTTAATTTCGCGATCTCAAAATTAAATCTCGAAGTTGTTGAATTTTGCAACGGTAGCGAAGCACGGGAAAACAGCTAGTCCTCATAAAAAAATGCGTATTTTATGTAGAGCTATAACACAAAATAGACCCCTTAGTGAAACGGGAAATCCCACTTCGATAGAACAACGCATTTCGGTCGCCAACCAAAAGAGCAGTAAAGCCGCTTTTGGAATGAAATATACGCTTAAATTTTTTATCCAAGGAGCAAATATGCAACAGAGTACTAGGGCTTCCAATCCCGCATGCGGGATTGATTTTGTAATTCTCATGCGGTATTTAAGCATAATCCCGCGGGATCCCGTGGGATCCGCATTACTTAATAATATAATAATAATTATACATGCACCATCTACGCTAACTGCTAAGTCATATACCTTCACATATATTTGCCTGATCTTTTTTTTGATCTCAAAGGAAAAAAGAAGATATAAATACATTTTTTTTTTTAGATCCAAACACTAGTATTCAATAATAAACCTTTGGAATTGTCACGGGGGGGAAAAAAAAATGAAAAATAGAAAGAAAAAAAATCAAAATCATATAAAATACAATTATTCAAGTACCAAATCCTGGCGCTTGAAAAAATGCTCTCAGGAAGCAAATGGTAGACAAGCTGTCGGCCAAACTTGTCCTCAGCTGACTACAAATTAGTCCAGCTGCTGAGAACACTCTTTCCCATTCATCACTTGTAG
>JAAEEI010000052.1:0-10693 GCA_012654025.1 Pachypsylla venusta
ATCGCCCCCCCCCTACATTATTATTTCCACTCCCTCCATTTTCCATTTGATAATGTTTTCCATCAACACACACATCCACTTCGTCATTTTGTTTTTTCAACAACATGATTGCAAAGGAAAGACTTTGTAATTTTTATATTCTTCAATTGTATACAAAACTTTGTACATAAAACATAATTTATACTTATAATTTTTTTTTTAAAATCGGCCAGAAAAGTGGCCGTAACTAAATGACCCCAACCAAAATCAAACCACATTCAATTGTCATCGAAGATCTACCGCTGTGCCAAATTTCAGCTCAATCGGACAATAGGAATTGGGTTAAATTTAATTTCTAGGATTTAACCACATACATACATAGTAAGTCAAATAAAAGCCTTTAAAAAAGGAAAGTCCAGTTGTTATACTGATTCACTGACTGATGATAATCGTAGCTCAACGTAGCTCCACGATGACTTAGCCCTACAAGGACCGAGCTATTTTTGGTCACAAGTAAGACCAGGGGGGGGGGCAAAAAGCGGTAGTTTTTATCTATAAAACCAGTTTAATTAAGAAAAACTATGTTGATAATTATCTTTCAAAGTAAATAATATGAAATTAAACTCTTTATTTATAATTTTGGCTTGAAACAACAAGAAAAAGTAAGAAAAAATGGAAAAAACATGATCTTTAAAAATCACGTTTAACATGAGTTTGCCGACTGATTGTAGGATAATTAACCTTATTCATTTTCATTAGGAACTCAAAAATATAAGAAAAAAAACAACAACAACAAACAAATGAAACCATTTATTTATTATCTGATTTGCCCAACTGACCCCCAAGTCTGAGTCTGTGACTTCTATACAATGACACAAGATACCTATGGATTCGCTATGCTTTTTAGTAGTCAATTCTGCTGACTTTTTTTTTATCGATATGGCCAAAAAAGTCAGCAGAGTACATTTTAAAAGACACAATGTCTTTAACGATTTATTTTTCCAAAAATACATTGAGGTGGAAAACAAAAAGTGTACAATTAGTTTTTAAATTTTTTTGTACCAAGTAAGACCAAGGGGGGCAAAATTTGCTCCCCCTCCAGAAAAGCTAATTTTTTCATGAGCTATCACTACAAGGGGTCGGGCCGATGAACTGGCGAGAATGAGGTCTGCGACACCATTCATCGAACCAGAACCCGTGATCAGCCTGAGCACGACTGAGGTCAGGAGCTTCATTGAGGGCTGGGTACTCAAAAGACACCTTTTGAGTACCCAGTGGAGGGCCGTCTCGGGACTCAGACAAAGCAAGGCCATGCTGCATGGACCGTCCAGGAGCATTACGATGGAGATCCTAACCCTAAGTCGGAAAAATATCAGACTAGCCACAGGCCTTATCACTGGGCATTGTAGTCTGAGAAAGCATCTACACACCATGGGCATCCACCAGAACCAGATTACGTGTAGACTCTGCGGGGAGGATGAGGAAACTGCCTCTCACGTCATTTTGGACTGCAACTCCCTTCTTACATGGAGACTGAGTATGGGACAACTACAACCCAGGCTCGACATCCATGAAAAACACCTAGCCAAAAGGTTGATCAAGCTCGCGCGGATCTTAGACCTTAGCTAGGGAAACAGGCTGTACTCCAAGCACAAAAAGCCCACCAGAGGATTAGGTGCAGGGGCTTAAACAGCCCCAAAGAGGAATTTAGCTCACGAATATACGAATATATACTTTTGCCAGCATTACCGTAGGTAAATAAATCATATATTTGACAATTTTGTCAAATATATTTGGAAGCAAGTTACCGCCAAAAATCACGGTTTTTAGAGGAATTCTTTGCAAATTTTCTGGAAAAACTAAAGGAGATAACGAAAAATTATCGAGAATGGTCCCCAAAATAATATGTAAGCAACCCAATAAAAAATATAAAACTTGAAATTTTCCGGTTTCTGCCTGTTTTCACCACCGAAAAATCGGAATTGAGAAATACCACTACGGGATGGGGGGGGTATAAAGTACCCGCACCCAAAGTTTGGATTCAATATCATCCCTTAGAAGGCTTAGAACATACATATTTTTATATACTATAATGGAGTCAGATTCATCCAGTATTAGAGTCAGAGACATCCAATATTAGAGTCAGAGACATCCTGTATGTATTAGAGTCAGAGACATCCTGTATTAGAGTCAGAGACATCCTGGATTAGAGTCAGAGACATCCTGTATTAAAGTCAAAGACATCCTCTATTAGAGTCAGAGACATCCTGTATTAGAGTCAGAGACATCCTGTGTTAGAGTCGGAGACATCCTGTGTTAGAGTCAGAGACATCCTGTATTAGATTTCAGTGAAGTGGACGGAAATTACATTTCCCAGGGATCAGAAGTTTGTTGAAATGGGACGAGTATAGTTGGGTGGAGGGGGGCACTCGGGAGGCACATTTTGAGTGTGTGGACAGTTTTATATAGTGCTTCCCCTACTTCTCCTCAGGGAGAGTGGATATAAAGTTCCATTTATTTCGTATCCTTTTTAGTTACTTTCGAACATCACAATATAGTTTAACCCTAGGATTGCCAAGCTCTATTCAATTACGTGCATTGCCAAGGGGGGGGGATACAAAGTACCCGCAAGCAAAATAAAGGAAAAAATGTATTTTTTTATTACAATAAATCGCTATTACTTTATTAAAAACTTAAAAAATATAAACTAAATCATTTATTATCTTACATAAAAAGAAAATTAAATCCCAGGAATAAAATAATGTACATGAAAATAAAAAAAAATCGCTAGACCCTAGGAAATCTATTCTGAACCAGAACTTTGTCCTTCCTGACATCCCACACAGACAAATGTCTTTTGACAGTATTTACACACACTTATTTCTTGCATGTGGTACATAATTAGGCATTTTAGAATCTTTAGAAAATTTATGGTAGCTTTTAATGGTAGCTTTAACAATCCATGTATTGGTTACATGCAGGTACAAGGTACCCGCCCCCAAAGTTTGGCTCCAATATCATCCCTTAGAATGCTTAGAACATACATATTTTTATATACTCTGATGGAAAATATTGTTTGTGACAATTATTAAAGGTCTCATTAAAAAGTATAATAATTTGATTACTATAAGCTTTTTGCTAAAACGCGGGTACTTTGTGCCCCCCCCTTGGCAATGCTAGGGTTTATTTCTTTGGTTAAAAATTTAAAACAGTGTCTACGATTATCAGCCCCGCAACCATATGCCTTCTAGCCTAAAATTCTGGGCGATTTTTTTCTGTACCTAAACTGTATTGTATATTGTATACCATTTTTTCTGTACCTAAACAAACAATCTATTAAATTTGTAACCCATTTAATGTAAATGAGTAACTCATTTAATGTGAATGAGTAACTCATTTAATGTAAATCAGTAACTCATTTAATGTTAGGTTGGAAAAACAACAAACAATCTATTAAATTTGTAACCCATTTAATGTAAATGAGTAACTCATTTAATGTGAATGATTAACTCATTTAATGTAAATCAGTGACTCATTTAATGTTAGGTTGGAAAAACAACAAACAATCTATTAAATTTTTAACCCATTTAACGTAAATGAGTAACTCATTTAATGTGAATGAGTAACTCATTTAATGTGAATCAGTAACTCATTTAATGTAAAAGAGTAACTCATTTAATGTAAATGGGTAACTCATTTAATGTTACGTTGTAAAAACAGACAACAACATTGTCAGATACCACTAAATTTCAAAAAGCAAAAAATAATATTTAATATATTAAGTGAACTGTATTTCCATCAAAACCAAAAGTAGTCCAAAAGAAATCCAACCATTCGAAACAACCAGAAAAAATTTTAGGTTACAAAATAAAAATGACATCCATCTATATGTTTCATTTTTATACTATACTAGCTGTTTCGCCCGTGCTTCGCTACGGTCTATATCTTGGCGCCTTAGAGGCATGGCCGTTCCCGTGCTAATAGTATTCTATGGAGCTAATATCGGAAGCTAATAGTATTCTATGAATCCTCTTACAGAAATCGAAAAAACGGTTATAACTCGAAAACGGTTGGACCGTTTTTTTCCAAGCTATGTTCCAAATTAAGGATAAAAAAAAAACCCTAAAACTTTCTCGCTTTGAGTTGATATGTTGTCGCGACAATATTTAAGATATCGGACCATGACCGTCTAAATTCGGTCAAAAATCGAAAAATCGGCCGTAACTCGTAAACGGTTCGACATTTTTGATTTCTAATATTTTTCCTGGGGTTTTAGCCTATGGTTTTGGAGGGGGGGGGGTTCATTCTCATCAATTTTTCGATATCTCTTACCGTTTTGGCTAAACAGTTAGTGATACATACACACATACATATATATTTATCGTTACATTGAGTTTTATTATTATAGATATAAGATAAGATACCTAGATAGATTTGGAAAAAAAAATAAAGTCACCTCATCTGACTGAGCTGTAAAATGCTGAGTCAGCGTTTTATTTTAAAATTCAAAGGCTGTGTATGATGAGGATAGTGTTTGTGTTTGGGATCAAGGGAGATCTTCTCTCTTCCTCTATCCGCAGGGAATTCAAAAGATAATCTAAAATAGATCTAAAAGGGACAACAATAAGTGCGGATTTTTCGTTGAGTCATAATGCATGTAAAGGTAGGATTGTGTGTCTATGAAAAATCTGGCGAGAAGTTGCTCTTTTTGAAGTTGTATCCAGAATTTGAACACCCGGATTTTCCTATTTTGATTTTATCACTATAATATAATACTATATTTTATCTATTTTGATTTTATCACTTGTGAACGTTAGTGAACTCCACTTTTGATCATCCCGAAATGCACTTGTACTTGTGTATCTCACAAAAAAATTATCATTGAAAAAAGGCCAAGTTCCGTCCACTTTCCCAAAAACGGGTACTTTATACAATGCATGTAACCAATACATTGATTGTCAAAAACAGAGGTTCCCAAACTGGGGGAATGTAATTTGTCAGTCGGCATTGTTTACGCCACTGCGCTAAACATGTAGTGTTCCGTAGATTTCGGTTTGGGCATTTGATTGGCTCTTCCTTGCATCCGATCCTATCTTTAAACTTTAAAATTCAGTTCCAAAATACCTACCGCCGCTATACAGTCTGCTAATGTAAAAATAATAATTAATTGAATACATCGTGTAATAACTTAAAGTGCACCAAGATTCAAGAAGCTGGCCAGCCATCACAGAGCTTACCACAAAAGCGGCAGGTAAGTTATTCCTTTGTCCTGTTCTTGTTACCGCTCCAACAGGCATATCAACTGGCCATTGCAATTTAAAAGTGTCTATAGAATATTACAAACCAACAATCATACCACGTTGAATACACCAGTACCCGTCAGATCATTGAAGTTAAGCAACGTCGGGCGGAGTCAGTACTTGAATGAATGACCGCTTGGAAACACCACGTATCGTTGGCTCTTTTTTCCTTCCCAACCCAGGCTTTCAAGTTTCCAGAGAATGGAGGCAACCCAAGTTTCCAGAGAATGGAGGGTAAAACCTCCGTCTCGAATGACCAATAGATGTTAAAGCGACGTTAAGTAAAAAGAAATCAGCAACATAATATTTCATTTCAATATCATGCAACATAATATCTCCATAATATCAGCAACATAATATCTTCATTTCAATATCATGCAACATAATATCTTCATAATATCAGTAACATAACATCTTCATTTCAATATCATGCAACATAATATCAGTAACATAATATCTTCTTTTCTATATCATGCAACATAACATCTTCATTTCAATATCATGCAACATAATATCTTCATAATATCAGTAACATAACATCTTCATTTCAATATCATGCAACATAATATCTTCATAANTCTCCATTAATTTAAAAATCATAGAACAGGAACAAGGAAGCCGGGCGAGTCTCCTCTTTAGAGCCCTTGCTCCTAAGCCCCAACTGGGATTTTTATATGCTTGAAATCGCTTACTTAAAGGCATGGTGTTCCTTTGTAGTCGATTTCTGGTCGATTTTCCGAGTAATGGACATGACTCTATGACTTCTTTGACCATGACTTCTTTGCAATTTACAAGTATCTATAGAATATTACAAGAAGTTGTAATATCTATAGAATATTCCAACTTCCGTACATATCTCTTGGGGCTAAAAATATTTCCTCTCTCATTTGTCAAAAACCAAAACAACAAGAGCATTTCTCCATTAATTTAAAAATCATAGAACAGGAACAAGGAAGCCGGGCGAGTCTCCTCTTTAGAGCCCTTGCTCCTAAGCCCCAACTGGGATTTTTATATGCTTGAAATCGCTTACTTAAAGGCATGGTGTTCCTTTGTAGTCGATTTCTGGTCGATTTTCCGAGTAATGGACATGACTCTATGACTTCTTTGACCATGACTTCTTTGCAATTTACAAGTATCTATAGAATATTACAAGAAGTTGTAATATCTATAGAATATTCCAACTTCCGTACATATCTCTTGGGGCTAAAAATATTTCCTCTCTCATTTGTCAAAAACCAAAACAACAAGAGCATTTCTCCATTAATTTAAAAATCATAGAACAGGAACAAGGAAGCCGGGCGAGTCTCCTCTTTAGAGCCCTTGCTCCTAAGCCCCAACTGGGATTTTTATATGCTTGAAATCGCTTACTTAAAGGCATGGTGTTCCTTTGTAGTCGATTTCTGGTCGATTTTCCGAGTAATGGACATGACTCTATGACTTCTTTGACCATGACTTCTTTGCAATTTACAAGTATCTATAGAATATTACAAGAAGTTGTAATATCTATAGAATATTCCAACTTCCGTACATATCTCTTGGGGCTAAAAATATTTCCTCTCTCATTTGTCAAAAACCAAAACAACAAGAGCATTTCTCCATTAATTTAAAAATCATAGAACAGGAACAAGGAAGCCAGGCGAGTCTCCTGAACAAAAAGGCAAACAAAATGTCTCCTTCTGATGTCCCACCTCCCCTTTTATTTTGAGTTGAGCAACGCTGACATATTACAATTTTTGGGAGAAAAAAAAATGATTATGATAATATATTCTTAAAATATATTTCTGGAGTGACAGCTTGATGAGTTGAACAGATAGGACAGCCGGAGTTTATTCCTTTTTGGAATTTTAGATTTTTGAATAAATTTAGAGAGAGAGAGGGGGAGACATTCAAAAAATCATATGACGTGAAAAATGTTTTTGTTAGGGAATATTTGCTCTGTAAGGGGTACGGATATGATTGTATGGAATAAACCACTATGGAATGAACCACTGATTGTATGGAATGTAGGGAGTACAGATATGATTGTATGGAATGAACCACTATGGAATGAGCCTCTGATTGTATGGAATGTGGGGGGTACAAGATATGATTGTATGGAATGAACCACTATGGAATGAGCCTCTGATTGTATGGAATGTAGGGGGTACAGATTTGATTGTATGGAATGCACCACTATGAAATGAACCACTGATTGTATGGAATGTAGGGGGTACAGATATGATTGTATGGAATAAACCACTATGGAATGAACCACTGAATGTATGGAATGTAGGGGGTACAGATATGATTGTATGGAATGAACCACTGATTGTATGGAATGTAGGGGTACATCTATGATTGTATGGAATGAACCACTGATTTTATGGAATGTAGGGGGTAGAGATATGATTGTATGGAATGAACCACTAACTGATTGTATGGAATGTAGGGGTACAGATATGATTGTATGGAATGTAGGGGGTAGAGATATGATTGTATGGAATGAACCACTGATTGTATGGAATGTAGGGTGTACAGATATGATTGTATGGAATGAACCACTGATTGTATGGAATGTAGGGGGTACAGATATGTTTGTATGGAATGAACTACTGATTGTATGGAATGTAGGGGGTACAGATATGATTGTATGGAATGAACCACTGATTGTATGGAATGTAGGGGATACAGATATGATTGTTTGGAATGAACCACTGATTGTATGGAATGTAGGGGGTACAGATATGATTGTATGGAATGAACCACTGATTGTATGGAATGTAGGGAGTACAGATATGATTGTATGGAATGAACCACATCCAAAAAATCATATGACGTGAAAAATGTTTCTCTTTGTGAGGGAATATATACTCTATACGGGGTAAAGATATGATTGTATTCATGCGCGGATATAGGGTTAGGGCCCGGGGGGGGCTCATGTCCCCCCCAGTTTTTTTAAGCGGGCGGTGTTTCTCAAATTTCATTATAACTAATCTCGCAAAAAAACACACACGGTGATCCGCTGTGTCTTTTATCCCATTGAGGGGGGGGGGCCTAAATAATTCCCAATCTTGAGACTAAATAGAAATATGTCGTGGCACTTTTTTTTCGTCATCACGCTTATAAAATCGCTTATCACCCTTATGAGAGGCATTTGTGCTAAGGCTTTTAACAAATTAGGTATCGTAACTCGATAAACATTGCATTAAAAAGTACTGCTCAGGACTCGAACGCCGGCCTCTAGGTTACGAGCCCCTCCCCCTCCAAATTTTCTATTAGGTATTGTATGGAATGAACCACTTGTGCAAAGTGAGGCTGAAAACATTTTTTTTTTTTTAATTTGGCTTAAGGTCTCTTTAACATCTATTAGTCATTTAAGACGGGGGTTTCACCCTCCATTCGCTGGAAACTTGCAAACCAGCTACCCACATTGACCTCACCCAGCCTGGGTTGGGCCGGAAAGATGAGCCAACGATACGTGGTGTTCCCAAGAGGCCACCCATCCAAGTACTGACCACGGCCGACGTTGCTTAACTTCAGTGATTTGACGGGAACCGAATACATTCAAAACATGTTTCACTTAATTTTGAAAAAGAGAATCGTAAAATAATAAATAATTGAAATATTTGGACAATATCGATTCGGAATAAAATTAAAGGTGGCAAGCTTTCGATAGTACTCAGACTATCATCGTCAGGCCGATGTTGACTCTACTCTGGACATCTTAAGAGTCAACATCGGCCTGATGATGATAATCTGAGTACTATCGAAAGCTTGCCACCTTTAAATTTATTCCGAATCGATATTGTCTAAATATTTTAAAATGTTTCCCTTTGTTAGGGAATATTTGCTCTGTATACGGTATACAGATATAATTGTATAAGAACATTTCGCCAGCGTGTATGACACGTTGAATAAACCAGTTCTCAATCGATCACTGAAGTTAAGCAACGTCCAGCGAGGTTGTACCATGTGGTTGTCCACGTGGGTTCACGCCCTCGTGGTGTAGGCTATCTTTCCGGCCCATCCCAGGCTGGGTGAGGTCAATGTGGGTAGCCGGTTTGCAAGTTTCCAGCGAATGGAGGGTAAAACACCCCGTCTTGAATGACCAATAGATGTTAAAGAGACGTTAAGGCAAATTAAAAAAAAAAATATTCCCAAGACAGCTAAAAAATCCGAGAAAGAAAATGACGGTAGATAAGCTTACACCAAGGAGGTTCCGGGTTCGATTTCTGGACGGGTCGAAAATTTGATAAATTTTCTTTTTTTTCTTCAATTTTTCTACTTGGTCTGATTGTGATTGGAGGTAACTCAGCCTCCTGAGGACAATTGAATAGCTATGGAAATAGCTACTCATATGTTATTATAATTATGTGATAGCATTATATGAGGAAATTGTTAAAGTGTATCTTGGGCTTAGTGATATTGGAGTGATTGTTGAGAATACTTTGTAATACTATGATGCCCAATAAAATTGTGACATAATAACAGACAAAAAAAATAAAAGAAAAAAAGCTATATCTATGCAAAATTGGTCAATCCAGCGTGATAAAGAAAGACTTCCATATTTGATTTGATTCTCATTTTTCTACATTTTTAATAATAAAAAAAAAATCCGTTTTGTTAAAAAAAATATATCTTTCAAAACCAATCAGAAGTAAGATTTTGTGGATTAGGGTATATTTGATTGGATATAAAAAAAACTATCTCTAAGGAAGGGATAGCTTTTGATATAGACCCTTGTCAAGATTAGACGTTTGATAAGGGGTATTGTATACCATTTGAAAAGGCTCAAGAAATGGAAAGACATACAAAATGCTAAGCGGGCCCCCATTCTTCATTTTAACATCTTAGATTGTTCGTTCCTTTTATTTGTATTGCAAGGAATTTGAAATTGAATTCTTTAATTTGAATTCAAATTGTTCAATGTGGTTTGCAATGGATTTTAATTCTCACTCAACTTTCACTATGGAAAGTGTTCCAATTTGTGTTTCCTATAATTGACGAACAAAGTAGATAAAGTTTATTTTGCCCGTCGGATCACTGATGTTAAGCAACGCCGGGCGGAGTCAGTACTTGGATGGGTGACCGCTTGGGAACACCACGTATCGATAGCTCTTTTTTCCGGCCCAACCCAGGCTGGGTGAGGTCAATGAGGGTAGCTGATTTGCAAGTTTCCAGCGAATGGAGGGTAAAACCCCCGTCTTGAATAACCAATAGATGTTAAAGAGACGTTAAGCCAAATTAAAAAAAGTAGATAAAGTTTATTTTGAATAAGACATTTTTTTCATTTATCTGTTGGTTTATCAGTAGCGGACTTTGGCTTCAGAGACCTATCGGTCCTAATTGGAAGAAGGTCCCTACATTAAAGTTTATATAAATTTTAAAAGTGCGAGGGCCCACTTCGCTATTTTGATTTTTTTTTTTTTTTTTTT
>JAAEEI010005314.1:25371-38437 GCA_012654025.1 Pachypsylla venusta
AATAGTACTGAGCGCACCCTGTAAAATATACAAACACGAATAGTACTGAGTGCACCCTGTAAAATATACATACACGAATAGTACTGAGTGCACCCTGTAAAATATACAAACACTAATAGTACTGAGCGCACCCTGTAAAATATACAAACACGAATAGTACTGAGTGCACCCTGTAAAATATACAAACACGAATAGTACTGAGTGCACCCTGTAGAACATACAAACACGAATAGTACTGAGCGCACCCTGTAAAATATACAAACACGAATAGTACTGAGCGCACCCTGTAAAATATACATACACAAATAGTACTGAGCGCACCCTGTAAAATATACAAACACGAATAGTACTGAGCACGCCCTGTAAAATATACAAACACGAATAGTACTGCGTGCACCCTGTAAAATATACAAACACGAATAGTACTGAGCGCACCCTGTAAAATATACAAACACGAATAGTACTGCGTGCACCCTGTAAAATATACAAACACGAATAGTGCTGAGCACACCCTGTAAAATATACAAACACGAATTCAAAGTATTCGCATTTGTAAATCTTGAAAGAACAATCCTCAGTGAAACTCCTTCAGTGTCCTTTTGAACATTTTCCTCAAAGAAAGAACAAGAGTAAGATTTCGGAACTCCATATTTTGAGTCAAGTGGAACAACTTATACTCTGGTATCTTCTTGTGTAGCAAAGGTCTAGACTAGTGATTCCCAAAGTGGTCCAGGTGGACCCCCAGGGGTCCACGGGAGACTCGACAAAAAATTAGGGTGGAAAAATGAAAAATTAAATGTTGGCTTGACTTCACCTATCAATGTAGGCGTGTGCTTGCCATGAACTTGTTTGATTTTTCACCAATAAAAATACGAATGCCAAGGATAAACAACTCAGTCGTTTCCGGAATTTCGAAAAAAAAAGTAAAGTTAATCGAATCGATGTTAGTATTTGTGTGTCGGGAAAAGTAATTCCTTAACTGTTTTAAATAAAATAAGTGAGAATTGATTGGTGCTGTGAGTAGATGTCAAAAAAGTAAAGTTAGATGAAATTACTTTTTTGATTGACAAGTGAGAATTGATTGGTTTCTTGTGCTGTGAGTAGATGTCAAAAAAGTAAAGTTAGATGAAATTACTTTTTTGATTGACAAGTGAGAATTGATTGGTTTCTTGTGCTGTGAGTAGATGTCAAAAAAGTAAAGTTAGATGAAATTACTTTTTTGATTGACAAGTGAGAATTGATTGGTTTCTTGTGCTGTGAGTAGATGTCAAAAAAGTAAAGTTAGATGAAATTACTTTTTTGATTGACAAGTGAGAATTGATTGGTTTCTTGTGCTGTGAGTAGATGTCAAAAAAGTAAAGTTAGATGAAATTACTTTTTTGATTGACAAGTGAGAATTGATTGGTTTCTTGTGCTGTGAGTAGATGTCAAAAAAGTAAAGTTAGATGAAATTACTTTTTTGATTGACAAGTGAGAATTGATTGGTTTCTTGTGCTGTGAGTAGATGTCAAAAAAGTAAAGTTAGATGAAATTACTTTTTTGATTGACAAGTGAGAATTGATTGGTTTCTTGTGCTGTGAGTAGATGTCAAAAAAGTAAAGTTAGATGAAATTACTTTTTTGATTGACAAGTGAGAATTGATTGGTTTCTTGTGCTGTGAGTAGATGTCAAAAAAGTAAAGTTAGATGAAATTACTTTTTTGATTGACAAGTGAGAATTGATTGGTTTCTTGTGCTGTGAGTAGATGTCAAAAAAGTAAAGTTAGATGAAATTACTTTTTTGATTGACAAGTGAGAATTGATTGGTTTCTTGTGCTGTGAGTAGATGTCAAAAAAGTAAAGTTAGATGAAATTACTTTTTTGATTGACAAGTGAGAATTGATTGGTTTCTTGTGCTGNTGAGTAAAATATTGAATTTTCTAAATAGGAGCCGTGTTCACTCTGGGGGTTGGTTTCACCAAAAATCTAAAATTGAGGAGATTTAATTCCGCGATCTCGAAATTGTTGTTGAATTTTGTAACCGTAGCGAAGCACGGGAAAACAGCTAGTCGGGATATAATTTTTACATTTTCTGTCAAGTTTTGAGAATATTGTAGAAATGTAACTGCAGGGGTTCCACCGAACCAGTAAAATTTTGAAAGGGGTCTATGAGAAGAAAAAGTTTAGGAACCTTTGTTCGAGACTAGACATTTGAAACAAAGTCTTCTTTTTGTGTGTCAACTCAAAAATGAAACTAAATACTTTGCATTTGGTGTCCTAAGTTGTCATTTCGAATGTTCCCACAATCGTGTTCATTTTCAAAGAGATTTCATTTTACAAAGCAATGAAAACTCATTTTTGTTTCTTGTATATTTGATAGCGGTGGGAAGCTTGGGTATGGGTAGCATAGTATGCTAGTCTGAGAACGACGGACTAGATCTTGATAATGCACGGGTCCCTTCCATGTCCTCTAATAGCGGTAATTATGTCAAATTCATAACGATGAAATTCCATGGGTTTGTCTGAGTTTGGACTCTCGTCCTACACTCCTACAGTTTACCAGTCAATTATTATGAATCTTCGGGAGTGGGGGGGGGGGGGTTAATGGGTGTGGGTACTCTAGTCAAATTCGAAATATTTAATAGGGTCAAAAGAAACATTTTGAAATACATGGACTTACATTACAAGCACATTTTCAAAGAAATAATTGAGACTTGTTATGAGAAGAATGGGCGGGCAGAGTTGTGATGCTTTTGCAGATAATTGAAGAAAATAATGTTTGATTGCCATCAACGTACTATTGTTAGGGGAGAGTGGGCTAAGATGGGGTACGGTGTTAAAACTGCCCTGTTTTCAGAGTGACTAACAAGAAAACCAGCTGGTGGACTGACGGGCTGACTCGGTTCTGGAGGTCGACTCGGTGGCTGTTTAACAGAGCCAAGATAAACAATGACTAGGAAGCATATTACCACTCATTAAAAGAATACAGCAAAGCTATTCACTATAAGACGGTCGGATGGAGAAACCTATGCCACGAGGTTGAAAAAACCTCAGAGGCATCAAGACTTCAGAAGATCATATCTAAGGAGCCAGTCACACTGGGGACTCTAAAGAGACCAGATGGAGGATACAAGGAAACTGGGAAAGAGACTATGGAGCTCCTTCTCCGGACTCACTTCCCAATCAATAGCTCAAGCCGCCAAAGAAATCCAACTCGGAGACCCAAAAGGGAGGACTGGGCTCTTGCAAAAAGAGTTATCACTTACAACAGGGTTGACTCTAACATTCAGTCCATATAAAGCCGCCGGGGTCGACGGGATCTTTCCGGCTCTTCTTCAACAGGGAAAGAAGGTGATTGTTCCCATCCTTTGCAGAGTATTCAGGGCAAGCATAGCATCAGGCTATGTACCTATGTCCTGGAGAAATGGAAAGGTGGTGTTCATCCCAAAACCTGGGAAGAAGACATACTCAGAGGCAAAATCGTTCGGGCCAATCACCCTCCCGTCTTTTGCTCTGAAAACGCTTGAAAAACTTGTAGATAAATATGTGAGCGGAACCTCGCTGAGATAAAAAAACACTCCATAGACACCAACATGCGTATCAGGCGGGGAAATCGTGTGAATCGGCCTTACACCAACTGGTGTCTAAGATTGAAAACACGCTTTTTTATAAGGAAGCCGCTCTTGGGGCGTTCCTTGACATCGAGGGGGCGTTTGACCATACAACCTTCGAGGCCATGACACAGGCGTCTCGCAGTCGGGGAGTCGAATCCACTCTCTGTGGGTGTATCGAAGCCATGCTGCAGAACAGAACTGTGAGCATTGATATGTTTGGGGAAACGGTGAGTGCCAAGGTCAGAAAGGGGTGTCCACAGGGGGGGGTCTGTCTCCCCTTCGGTGGAACCTAGTAGTTGATGACCTCCTTGAAGACCTAAACAATAAGGGGTATTTCGCGCAGGGTTACGCTGATAACATTGTCATAGTGATCCGAGGGAAATACCTGAACACAATCTCCGATCTGATGCAGTCTGTATTAAAGGAGGTTGAAAACTGGTGTGGCGCGGTCAACCTCAGGGTGAATCCGACAAAAACCTCTCTCATTCCATTCACTAGGAAGAGGAAACTGGAGGGACTAGTTCCCCCATACCTCTTGGGTGAGCGCTTATCACTTGTGGGAGAAATGAAGTACCTGGGAGTCATTCTAGACACCAAGTAACATGGAACCCTCATCTGGAAAGACTAAAGGACAAATGTACTAGGGCACTAATGATGACCAGAAGAACATTTGGAAAAAGTTGGGGACTGAAGCCGCATGTCATGTATTACCTGTACCGCGCGGTTATCAGACCCATGGTCATCTACAGCTGCGTTGTGTGGTGGCCAAAAACTGACCAAAGACAGGCCAAAGTGCTACTGGACAAGATCCAGAGACTGGGTTGTCTTTGCATTACCAGTGCTATGAATAGCACACCTTAGCTATGGAGACAATCCTTGGACTTGCACCCCTTGATATTCATATCAGGGGGGTCGCCAAGATGATAGCCTTCAGGCTAAGATTAAACAATACCTGGACCGTCCAGCAATATGGGCACTCCAAAATCTCTGGTGCCATCAAAGGTCCCGTCTTCGAAATGGGCACCGATAGAATGGCTGCAGAGGAAATCTTCGACAGCCCCGTCAAGGTCGTCATTGAAACGACTGAGGACTGGAAGGTAAAAGAAAATAGGCTTCTGTCCAAGGGAGCCATGGTGTGGTACACTGATGGCTCTAAGACAGGGGTGGGATATATCTGCCCTTGGGAACTTGCACTGGGGTGTATCAGGCAGAGAACTTCGCAATAGGCACCTGCGGAGAGGAGATTATAAAAATGGGACTCTCTAAAAGGAGATTCACATTTTCTCTGATAGCCAGGCGGCGCTGAAGGCTATAGTCAGCTATAGCACGAACTCCAAGATAACTTGGGAATGTCAGCTGGCACTAAAGGAACTGGCACAGAACAACCGGGTTAACCTTGCTTGGGTACCGGGTCACAATGGTATTGCAGGCAATGAACAAGCCGATCACCTGGCAAGAATGGGGTCAGCAACACCATAAATTGGGCCGGAGCCCGTGATCGAACTAAGCACGACTGAGATCAAGAATTTCATTGACGGATGGGTCTTCGAAACCATCTGAGGCAGTGGAGGAACGTCTCAGGCCTGAGGAACAGCAAGGCTGTGCTACAGGGACCATCCAAGTACCTTACTATAGAGATCCTTGCCCTCTGTCGCAAAAACATCAGACCAGCCATGGGCCTGATCACTGGGCACTGTGGACTGAGAAAACATCTGCACACTATGGGCTTCCATCAAGACCAGGTTATGTGCAGACTTTGTAGGGAGGACGAGGAAACTGCTTCTCACGTTATCTTTGATTGCGACTCCCTCATTGCGTGGAGACTCAGTATGGGACGGCTACATCCCAGGCTTGACATTCACGCAAAACACCCAGCCAAAAGCCTGATCAAGCTTGCGCAGATCTTAGGCCTTAGCTGGAAACAGGCTACTTTCCAAGCACAAAAGAGGCTTAGGTGCAGGGGCTTACATAGCCCCAAAGAGGAACTTAGCTCACGAATATACGAAAGAATTGCATAGCGAATGTAGCCCCAGGAGACACTTCTTTATTTGGGGACGTATTAAATACGACGCGACTTTTTTTAAAAAAAAATTGGATTAACGTCTCTTTAACATTGGTCATTCAAGACGGGGATTTCACCCTCCATTCGCTGGAAATTTGCAAACCAGCTGCCCACATTGACCTCACCCAGTCTGGGTTGGGCCAGAAAAATAGCCAGCATCACGAGGACGCGAACCCAAGTGGACATCCCCATGGTACAACCTCCCTGGACGTTGCTTAACTTCAGTGATCTAACGGGAATTGGTGTATTCATTATTCAACGTGCCATAGACGCTCGTTAATGTACAAAGATTAACTTAAGTTTCCAGGACATACGAGTATGTGTGTTCCTTTATGACGTCAAAATGAGACTGTTAAAATGTGTTTCTTTGTCTGTTTTCAGTTGTCCCAGAAACAAGACTAAGTCTCGGCAGGACGCTCAACCCTAATCATATAAAGGAAGATAGTGATGTTTATTTCGACTGTGATATAGTGGCTGTTCCTCCGGTGTACAAAGTAGAATGGAGACATAACGTAAGTAACCATGGGTACCAACTTTTAGATTTTTTTTTAATAATCTATCTTAATCTATTTTTTTTATCTATTTTAATTTTTATCTATTCTATTTTTTTATCTATTTAATAATGTATTTTTTTTTTTAATCTTTTAGATAATACTTATAAAACGCAAAGCCCAGTTGGTATACTGACGTACTGACTGACTGACTGATAATCAACGTAGCTCCATGATGGCTAAACGTAGAGACTTGAAATTTGGCACACAGGTCCCTTTTAGTATGTAGGTGCGTAATAAGAAAGGAAAAAAAATAAAGTTCAAATGGGAGCAAGTTACCGCCAAAAATGCCGCTATTTAGCGGGTCTTTTTGCAATTTTTTTCTGGGCAAACTAAAAGAGATAACGAAAAATGGCGGAGAATAGACCCCCGCCCCCAAAATAGTATATAAGGACCCCATAAAAAATATAAAATTTAAAAATTTCCGGTTTCTCCCCGATTTATGGACAAACCGTCCACAAAAAATCGGAATTGAGAAATACCACTTCGGGATGAGCGAGAAAGCTGATGTTTGATACAGAGGTGTTCCGAAGTACAACAAGTCATATCCTTGCATAAAATATTGAATTTGCAAAACAGGAGCGGTGCTCACTCTGGGACCGGTTTCACCAAAAATTTTTTTTTTAAAAAAAAATTTTTTATTATTTTATTTAACTACATAAAGATACATACATCTCACTCTCCCAGGCTACTATGGTAGCTTCTTAGAGAGTGACAAAATGATTCTTAAATTAAACAATGACAACTATTGATACAAATTATGATAAAATTATTTTTTCCAAAATTTTAGCAATGGCCGGTACATTAACTATTGGGCGGTAGTTATTAATGTTGTTATGTTCACCCGGGGTGACTAGTGTGTTAGGTACTCTACCAAACTCAATAATACAATTAAAAAGATGTAACAAAATGTTGTCCAAGCAATGAATATTATTTTTGATGTCTGACATTCTTATTTTGTCAACCCCTGGTGCAGTGCTCTTAACCTCAGTGACAATGTTTTGTAGATCATTTTTATTTAATTTGTACCATACCATGGAGCAATTATTTGTTTTTTCGGTGAAAATCCGAGACATATCAAAGGGGCTGCCGGCATTTTGTGTTTTAAGCTTATCAACTTCTGTTAAAAAATTAGAATTAAATTTGTTACACAATCTAAAATTGAGAAGATTTAATTTCGCGATCTCAAAATTGTTGTTGAATTTTGAAACCGTAGCGAAGCAAGGGAAAACAGCTAGTCAATGATAAATAAAGAAGAAAATAATAGATAATAAAAATTTAAAAAGGAATTTATTTGTGTTAAAGCTAATGCTTTGTCACAATGCACTTCCCCATGTTGTTACTAAATTTTTGCCTTCGCTTGGATTCGAAAAACTCTGTCAATGTGGCACATGGATTTATTATTTTTCTGGCAACAAATAATATACCTTTTTTGCCTCCCACCCAAAAAATGGGGGGGACATACCTACGCTAAGTGGCAAAAGTGCCCATCACGACGTACGGCGGACAAACGGATAAAAGTGAACCTTATTGAAAACAATAAACCAATATAGGTTTCGTGAAAAATGGCAACTAACATAAAAGGAAAATAACGGATGCTAGTGACGTCAAACGGGAATAGGCTCTACAATATCTATTAAGCATAAAAATTTGGATCACATATTTACCTCTTAGAATGTAGGTACGAAGTAAGAATGTAGGCATGTGCGGATATAGTCCTCTTGTTTGTTGGGGGGGGGGGGGNTAGACCTTACCACAAATACCTTTCATAAGGGTCATAAGCGATTTTATAAGCGTGATGACAAAATTTTTGACGATTTTTTTTAGTCTCAGGATTGGTAATTATTTAGGGGCCCGTACCCCACCCCTCTCAATATGATAAAAGACACAGCGGATCACCATTCATTTGATTTTTTTTTTTTAATTTTTACGTGATTAGTTTTAATGAAATTTTGGGAAATGCCGTCCGCTTAAAAAAACTGGGGGGGGGGCACGTGCCCCCTGTGCCCTCCCCTATATACGCGCATGAATGTTGGTATAATATGGGTGATCAAACGAAAGTAAGTTATCGCAAAAACGAATGCTTTTTAGTAGCACACTTATACAACTCAAACGGTAGTGGGAAATTTCACCATATCTCAATTAGTATTCCAGCTATATGCAGATTATCTGAAAAGCAACAAACTGAATACATTTGAAACAAAGGAATTTAAAAGTCACGGGAAAAGCAGTTCATCCGAAAAGCGGTTATTCATATAAAGTATACATATAAATTTATTCATATAAAATGACAAAATAAACATCTATATATATAAAAGTGAATGTCTGTTTGTTTGTTTGTTTGTTTGTTTGTTTGTTTATATTTTTCTCTCACCTTCTCGAAACGAAGTTCGGGTACTCAGCTAGTAAAACATAAAATCAATGTTCAACATTATATCAGACAGCAGAATACGCGGACATTCCAAAAAAACTAAGAAAAGAATTATGCAATAAAAACATGAGGAAGTTCTTTTTTACATCGAGAACTCAAAACTTATGAAATAAACTACCCGAAGATATAGTAACAGCAACCAACACCAATTCATTCAAAATAAGAATAGACCAACATATATTTGAAAAATCATTTGATAATTGATTACTTTGGCAATATGAATATTAATCTGGGATTAATAGGGAAACCTTAGCCCTTACAAGAAATAATAATAATCTCTATATATAAAAGAGAAACACACTCACTTAACACTCATCGCGATTTCTCCGCACTGGTACGTCCTAGAAGGCTGAAATTTGGAATGTGGGTCGCAATTAGGTTCGAGATGCGCACTAAGAAAATTGGGGTGCCCGCTGCGGGGGAAAAAGGGGCGCGTTTACATATGAAAATCATTTTTTCATCACTGTTTCTCCGTACCGGTACATTTCCGGAGGCCGAAATTTGGTGGGTAAGTTCGCTTTATGTTCTAAATGTGCAATAGAAAGGATTTTCAATTATTCGAATTGGGGTGCCCGCTGCGGGGGAAAAAGGGGCGCGTTTACATATGAAAATCATTTTTTCATCACTGTTTCTCCGTATCGGTACATTTCCGGAGGCCGAAATTTGGTAGGTAAGTTCGCTTTATGTTCTAGATGTGCAATAGAAAGGATTTTTTAATATTCTAACTGGGGCGCCAAACGTGGGGGTAAAGGGCGCGCCCATCAAATATTATCACCTTTTCATCACTGTTTCTTCGTACCGGTAAATTTCCGGTGGCTGAAATTTGGTATGTAGGTTCACTTTATGTTCCAGATGTGCATTAGGAAAGGATTTTTTAATATTCCAACTGGGGCACCAGCCACGGGGGTAAAGGGCGCGCTCTTCAAATATTATCACCTTTTCATCATTCTCCCTACCGGTAAATTTTGGTGCCTGAAATTTGGTACGTAGGTACGCTTTATGTTCTACATTTGCAATAAGAAACTGGGGTTCCAGCCGTGGTGGAAAAAGCCGATAAAATATTATCAGCTTTTCATCAATGTTTCCCCGTACCGCTAAATTTCTGGTGGCTGTTTTTTGTATGTAGGTCCGTTTTATATTCTGGATGTGCAATAAGAAACTGTGCCAGCCGCGGGGAGAAAAAGGCGCGTCCATCATCACCTTTTCGGCGACCTTTAATTTAAAGAAACAGCGATGAAAACTTTATCTCTAATATTTTTAAACTTACCTTTTCCCTCCGCGACTATCGTCCCAGTTAAAATATCAAAACTCCTTCTATTGCACATCTAGAACTTACAACAAACGTATCATCGATACTTGAGCTTACCAATATTATAGCCCGTAGCGAAGCACGGGTAAAACAGCTAATAATAATATAATATAATACGGTTTTATCTGAGAATTTGAGTTTCCCATGTGCACACGTGATACGATTTTTGTTACACACCACTCTTTTGAATTTTATACTAAGCTGTTTCGCCCGTGTTTCGCTACGATTCTTATATTGCTATTTTTCTTTTTCAAGGACAATTGAAATTCGTGGGGGGGGGTATTGGTTTATGTCAACCCTGTATGTTGCAACCTTTGAAAACTAAGATTTAAACGTTTCGCCAGGCGCCTGGGGCGCATTTAACCATTCCCGATTTCGAACTCGTTACTCTGGAATGGCTGGCCCTACCTTTGCGAAAAAATGTCCTAAGATAAGGACTAAAGAGACACCTAAAAATTTCTGGCCTTGAGTTGATATGTTGACGCGGATAAAATTTAAGATATCGGTTCTGATAATTATCCTCGGGTCGTAGATCATCATTTTGGGGGGGAGGTCCATTTCCATCAATTTTTCGCTATCTGTTACCGTTTGAGCTGTGATATTGTAACAGACAACTCCTCATACATTAGGTTCATATATACAAATTTCTGATTTATATATTGATAATAATAATTATAATCAATGATGATGATGATATAAGTTTTTTTGTTTGAGGAAAGATTTTAAATATTTTCTTTTTACTTTGGCTTAACGTCTCTTTAACATCTATTGGTCATTCAAGAGGGAGCTTTACCCTCCATTCGCTGGAAACTTGCAAACCAGCTACCCACATTGACCTCACCCAGCCTGGATTGGGCCAGAAAAAAGAGCCAACGATACGTGGTGTTCTCAAGCGGTCATCCATCCAAGTACTGACCACGCTTAACTTCCGACGTTGCTTAACTTCAGTGATCTGACGGAAACTGGTGTATTCAACGTGGTATGAACGTTGGCTAAATATTTTTTAATTTTCGTCGTATCGATTTTTTCAATTGTAGAATGAAATATTTGAATGAAATAAAAAAAAAATAAAGAAAAACAATAATCATTCTACATTTGAAAAAGTCGAAAATTAAAAAATATTTAAAATATATTGAGATATTGTTATGAACGAGGCAATTGACAGGTCGCACAAAATGTAGCCAACAAGGGGAGCAATGTAGCCATCGAGGGGATTAATGTAGCTACAGAGGAGAGCAAAGCCTGTTTCACTAGGTGATGGTCTTAGAACTGTGTAAATACTAGAGATGTGATTTATGAGTCTTTTGAGTGATTAGATCACTAAGTAAAATGATCTAANTCTACCTACTAGGTAGACTATGATTGTGATCTATTCAGGTTGTAATTGTGATTCATGAGTCAATGGATCAGCAAAGTGATTTGGCTCAATTGATCTAATCAATCACTCATGACGCATCTCTAGTAAATACAGAAGGTTTGGTTTTAGGAAGTGCATCCAGCCGTCCAATCAGTTCATCCAAAAAACGTAGGCCAACTGATCTAACTTCAACGCAAATCAAAATTGTTGAGAAATTATATTATATACCCATTTAAAATGTACTTTTAAAGTTTTACCTGGGCCGGATTAACAATAGTAGCAGTTGTAGCACGTGCTACGGGCCCCGCGCTTTAGAGAGCGACGCACTTTGACAACTTATACTAGATATTTCGACATTTCTGTGTTGACAATTGACAAAAAACACATCATTTTGACGGGGCCCCCAACTCTTCAAAGTATGTAGTAAAATCTAATTTAGGAAAGTACAAGTAGGTACCTACTACCTAGGAACTTAATAAAGAAACGAGTATTGCAACATAAGCAAATTGGTTAGTGTAGGTACACTAGGTACCCTCTTACTATCCCTTTGAAGTTTTATCCATGTTTTATCGATGTTGGTATACTCAAAATTTAATTTCACTTTTCTCTACCAGCCGTTAGGTACTAGGCCAAAGGGCCAAAATATAATCAATTTTTGTACTGACTCCAAAAAGTTGTTGTTGTTGTTAACGTTCTCAACGACTCTCACTGTGTCTCCAGGCCAAGAAAGGCAACCTCTCCAACAGGATCTGTCCATTATGGACAGTTCTAGATTAGTTCGGTTTGATGGATAGTTGCTGGCTGCTCATGATTTACATCATGCATACATAGACGACAATGATCAGATACTTCAGGTATTAGCAAGAGTTTATATACAAAACTCTTTGAGGAAGTATCTGGAGCAGCACCGCTGGGTCCAACGGAGGAAAAACACAGTGAGTTGTCGTCGAACGGTGTTGAAGGTCTTTGGCCATGCCCGAGGGCACGGGTAGCCCCGGTACGAAGAACTAACCATCTTGGGGGCCCAGGCTCCAAAAAGTAGAACACTTAGACGGCGCCGGCGGGTGGTGGAGGGGTCCCGGCTCTGTGAAACTGCTACGGACCTCGCGGAAGGTTAATCTGGCCCTGACTTTTACAGTCCATTTTCTTCTATCCCTGTACGATTATATACGTATTTTCGCAGTCTTAAAGAAGTTAAATATAAGTGTCAGGTACTCATTTTCACCTAAAAGCCTGTATAATATAAGTGTCAGGTACTCATTTTCACTTAAAAGCCTGTATCTGCCATTAACTTTCTTTATGAAATTTTATCCATCCCAATTTTTTTAAACAGGTTTCTATAAAATTTAATGATCCCTTTGTTTCATATAATTTAGAATTATTTTTGCAAAAGTATTCACGGAGAAGGCAAATGAAGTGAAAGAGGAAACTGCCGGCAGGCGGTAGAGAATGGTGTTTTGTGTGAAGGTAAATGATTTGTTTATTGCGTGCAACACTTAGCGCCATTACCGCTGATTATGTTCAACGTTATCAACCGTAGAAATATACAGGGCTGGAAAAAAGAGCGGGGCTAAAATCTGATGTTCAACAGGTATTTGGCGAGTGGAATTTTCCATTTCCGATATATTATTTTCAATAATTGACCTTTTAAATCGCCATCGAAAAAATATGCCCTCATAACTTTTTTTTTTTAAATTTAGCTTAACATCTCTTTAACATCTATTGGTCATTCAAGACGGGGGCTTTACCCTCCATTCGCTGGGA
>JAAEEI010005334.1:3353-14610 GCA_012654025.1 Pachypsylla venusta
CAAAACCAGGGTGAGAAAAAATCTCTATATTGGACAGTTCGTGTTCTACGGCGGAAGGGGACCACTCACAGGTTAATATTATTTGTCAACTAATTTGACTTCTCGAATTGTATTACAAATTAATAAAATTTTGTCATCGCTTCTCAAATTGTGGCCTCGACACTGTTGTACACCTTTTGCTTATCGTCGATAAATACGCTATTTTTATAGGGGTGTTTTAAAGTATAATTTTTATTGTTATGTGTATCGTGTTAAAATTTAAAATAATGATAATAGTAAACAAAAATAGGCAGAAAAAAAAACTGAACCACTGCGACATTAGCAAAATCCATTCTCAGTGTCCCCCTACATTACAAATTCTAACTTTTTGCCAAATTTCTAGTCATTCGGTCCAACTGTTTCGGAGTTCTGCTTAAAAGTTATCGGGGTGATTTAGACATGCGCCGATATAACCCTCTTCTTTTGATGGGGCACAATCGCACAATATACCTAATAGAAAACTTGGACTCGTAACTTAGAGACCAGGGGGTTCCAGTCCTGGGAAGTACTTTTTAATGCAAGGTACGATACCTAATTTGTTAAAAGCTGCAAAGCTTACCACAAATACCTTTCATGGCTACAACATGCAAAATGCGTTCTAGTGAATATCAAAGCACCTAGTTGAACGATGACCTTGAGATCATTCGAATGCAGACTCTCTCTGTCGATAACGGGTCTGACACCGGGAGATGTGTTGAGGCAACAGGGGCGGATTTAAGGCTATATTTTTGGGGGGGGGAGGAATTTTGAATAATTAGGAGTAAAAAAGTGAAAATCTGTGCTCTATATCTGCAATGTTGTTTCATACATAAGTGACTAAAACTATAACATTTTTTAACAACATCTTGCAATTTGTCAATGGAAATTGACAAATTTCCGTACATTGCAAAATGGCCGACGTGCCTAGCCGGCGCATGCACGGATGAGGCATGTAGTTATAGTGGCTAGGAATAAAGCGCTCGTAACGGCATTTTTACTGTACCTGGACAGTTTGTAAGATATAAAATAAACTTTGTTCTTGGGGCAGCTGATGTAAATAAGATAGACAATTGACGAGGGGAGTGCGGGGCGTTGTTATGACGCTGTATATATCACGAATATTTTATTTGAATTTATAAAATCATTCTGATTGTATTATTTATAAAATTAAAATGAGAAAAATATATATTTTTCTCATTTTAATTAGTGGAATATTACTGTAATATTCACACTTCATCTTGCCAAGGGGGGGACAGCCACCCCCCCTTTTAAATCCGCCCCTGTGTTGAGGCCACTCCCTATTTTAAGTCTTAAATCATATACTTACTTCAGACCTTCTGACCCAAAATGGCCGTTTTCTAAAAGTCGTCATTTTAATCTCTGGTAGAAATACGAGATTTGGTTTTCCCGACCTACGGCACTGACAAAACTTAAAATTTGTTTTTTTTATTACTTATGTAGATGGAAAACCTTTTTTGAGCCACTCTTAATGAATTTCTACATCAAACTAATATTCGGTTTTCGTTATACAGGGTGTAACAAGTTTTGGTTTTGAACCCATCTGACTTCGCCCCTGATTATTTTTTTGAAAAAAACAAAAATGGGAATATTTCTTGTTTTATTGGCACTTTTATTTTTCAAAAAAATATTTGTACCATTCCATTTAAATTTACCGAGAAATCGAATCTTTGTGTCAAAAAAAGTCACTTCCGGCATTTGAACCTGGATACTGATATTACCATTCGAATGGTCATGGGCCCTTTTCTATTACTAGAAACAAACAGAATTTAAAAATTCCAAGCGGTTCAAAAGTTATGGGCACCGGGCAATACTTCTGGGACATACTGTATACCTATATCACTATCGTGACCCGCCATTTTCTTTTAACTTACCTGTGTATGGCGAATTCTAGCAGAATAGGCCCGCTTCGCTTGATGCCTTAGAGGCATCGCCGTTTATAGTTCCAACTCCTTTTTTTCAATCGGTTCAGTAGTTTAAGCGTGAAAGCGTAACATACATACAGACAGACAGACAGACTAGGGGGAGTAAACATTAACAAAGCTTTAGAAAACTCAAAGATCCTGTTACCCTTTGTAACTGATGGTAAACATGACCTTCAAGATTAACCCTAGGATTGCCAAGGGGGGGGGGTACAAAGTACCCGCGTTTTACCAAAAAGTTTGTAGTAATCAAATTTGTAGTACCATTAAAACTAACATAAATTGTCTAAAGTGTCTAAAATATCTAATTATGTACCACATGCAAGAAATAATTGTGTGTAAACACTGTCAAAAGACATTTGTCTGTGTGGGATGGAAGGACAAAGTTNTTTTTTTTTTTTTTTTTTTTTTTTTTTTTTTTTTTTTTTTTTTTTTCTCATTTACATTATTTTATTCGGAGGATTAAATTTTATTTTTATGTAAGATAATAATTGATATAGTATATATTTTTTTAGTTTTTAATAAATAAATATCGACTTATTGTAATAAAGAAATCATTTTATCCTTTGTTTTGTTGGCGGGTACTTTTACCCCCTCCCTTGGCAATGCACGTAATTGAATAGAGTTTGGCAATCCTAGGGTTAGTATAGTTGTAGTTGACATGCTAAAAGAAAGAAATTTTTTTCCGATAAAATTGAGGAAACAAAATTGATAGTTGACACGGGTGCTGAATGTGCTGATATAAGAAGGGGTGGCGGGAAAAACGTTGTATGTTGGATTTTGAGATTTTTTTTTTCTTCCGGTAAAATAACGATGAATGTAACTTCTAGAAGTAATATCTACTCATATTTTGTTCGTTCTTGTGCCAGGAGAATGCGCCAGCTTCCGGTGAATTTCAAGGTCCACTTGGCGAGTTGTGGAATAACGTTAAATGTTGTTTTATTGCCAACCTGCTCAGTATAACAAACTGAAGGTTGTTGTTTTGTTCACGCGATCTCTACTGTTTTGAATATTGGACGAGTTGTTTTACAGTTTTTTNTTTTTTTTTTTTTTTTTTTTTTTTTTTTTTTTTTTTTTTTTTGAGATTTCAATAAAAGCATTCAAGATTTCAATAAAAGCATATTGCAACGATTTAGTCGTTGTTTTAATTTTTTCAACTGATTACACATGACTCGGAAAAACTTTGTATGTTGCTCCCGGAGGTGAACCGTTGAGTTGTAATGATCAAAATTAGTTTTTTGTTTCCTGTAAAGTTGGAAAAAGTGACATACAACGTTTTTTTCCGCCACCCTTTCTAAGACAAATACAATTTGTTCTATGTATAATCTTACCATACACTCTAAACATAAATCTTTTATTTGGTACGCCTCCGATGAAGAGTTGTCTATATGTTTTCGTATGCATTTCTGTTGCAGCTAAATAAAAACTCTTGTCAATATTTGTTGTACCACGATAAAATTCCAGCGACTTGTTATTCCATCGTCTAGTCATTTCATCCATCATAGCAATAGTTAATGAAGGTACGCTTGATCCTTGTATATATTTTATTTTATAGTCTGGATAAAATTCTTTAAATGGTGGTTTTCCTGCTGCTACATAGTCACTGTAAACTCTAAAATATGGAAGAAAAATATCAAAATAGGTTGCGTGGTTTGGATTTTAGAGATTTGGTCAAATTTCGACGTTCTTAGTCCTGAACCGTTGGGTTGGGTTAGGGGGGGGGGGCAGGGGCTCCAGCTAAAAGCTGCAAAATAATTAATATAATGAGTCGAATAATCCCTTTAGTCTTTGGACATCAATTGTTTTGAATTATAAGTGAATATAAGGGACCGTTTTCTTTTAAAAGCGATAGTCAATAGAAGGAGCTTATTGGCTCCCACGGGCTAGGCCCCTGAAAAGACGCACCCACAATCCCACATGGGCCCATTATCATTATTATTATTATTATTATTATTATTTTCATAAAAAGATGCCATAGTTACCCATTTTAAATTTCATCAAATGGTTATGTGGTTTTCATTGGTCCAATTGCGACGTTCTTGGTCCTAAACCGATGGAGGGGGGGCTCTGAATAAATGGTTGAAACCAGTGGTTAAAATAATAATTTCCAATACTTAGAATGATCTCTGTCGGCTCTAGACATTATTTTTTAAAAAATTTCATGTGAAATAACTGATCTGGTTTATTTTAAAGGGGATTTCCATATTTTTTGGACCCTGGTGGCGCCCCTGACAGGGATACGCCCACGTGAGACCATTTATTTTAGATAAAATGATTCAATAATTACTGATTTTAAATTGGTTATATGGTTTGGATTTTAGAGATTCGGTCCCAAAAAACTTGTTCAGGGGGTTAGGACCGCCCCTGGGGGCGATATAGAAAACAAGAAAAATACCGGTCGGGCTTTTCGCCCAAAGATGACCTGTGCCAAAAAAAATTGGTCATATGCTTTGGATTTTAGAGATTCGGTCCCAAAAAACTTATTCAGGGGGTTAGGACCGCCCCTGGGGGCGATATAGAAAACAAGAAAAATAACGGTCGGGATTTTCGCCCAAAGATGACCTGTGCCAAATTTCAACAAAATCGGACTAGCGGTTTGACTTCCAGAGACCTGCACACGATTCCGTACATACATCCCACGTCGGAAATATCGGTTTTTTGGATCCCATGGCTCCAAGTATTTCCAAACTTCAAAAATGACCAGAAATAGTGAAAATATGACCCAAAAGCAATAGGAAATGACATATTAGAACTTTATTTTTGGTGTTGGGTTCCCGTCAGACGATTTTTCGGGCCAAAAATTGTCCAAATTTTCTGCACGATTACAATACTTTATCTTCTATAGGAAGAGAAAGTAAAAATAACCAATTTTTGTACTGGTCCCAAAAAGTAGACAACGGCGCCGGCGGGGAGTGGAGGGGCCCCGCTCTGTAAAAGTGCTACGGGCCCCGCGGAAGGTTAACTCGGTCCTGCTCTTCCCTAAGTAATATTTTGATAGGTAAGTATGATCTTTCATTGAAAAGTTATGAACTATTTAATTATTTAAAAAATCTGTCTTAGCCAGCGTCTATGGCACGTTGAATACACTAGTTCTCGTTGCAGTCTTAGCAACGTCTAGCAAGGTTGTACCATGTGGCTGGGTGAGGTCAATGTTGGTAGCTTGTTTGCAAGTTTCCAGCGAATGGGGTGTAAAACCCCCGTTTTTATTTTATATTTTAATTTGACGTTAAGACAAATTAAAATATAAAATAAAAAAATATATATATATAATAAAAAAGACATCTCTATTCTCGATTGAAAAAATTTTAGGAACTGACACGGAATTTGTCGCAGTGTGTTTCAAAAGAAAATATACTGTCGCAACATTTTGATGCAACGTGTTGCACAACAAAATGTTTTGTTAAAAAATAAATAAATTGAAATAAAAGGTAAAGCAATTATTCCAAAAAATTATTCTTTATTAATTTTTTGGAATATTTAATGTTAGCCCACAGTGGTAATAAAACAAATATTCTAGGGATGGGCTAGCCATCCATGAGTCGACTCACTCACGAGTCGAATCATCTTTTTGAAATGAGTCGACTCTTCAAAGAGTCGGCTTACGAGTAGCTTTTTTTGTTGACTGATAAAGATAATAAAGGGAGAAATATGTTTCCGGGTGTTTGTTGTTTACTGAAGGAAAATGTTCTTTTATTCTGGTGACGATAGATTGTGATGTTGGTTTATTATTTTCAATAATGATCCTTTGAAATCGTCACAAAAAAAACCCCCCCCCCAAAAAAAAATTGTTTTTAAGGTATTCCCCGAAGTTAGAGACGGTTATTTGGTAGATGCCCCTTTTGTCAGTCGAGTCAAGTCGATTCACCTAAGTGAGTCGAAAATCCCATCCCTAAAATATTCAATGAGAAGATATCAAATGAATCAAAAACTTACTGAAGCAGACTGTCAACAGAATTGTGCAGGTATTCTGTATTAAAATAAATATGAGTCGGTATAACTATTTGAGTATAAAACCAGGCCAGCTCTGAGTGATCATTAAAGATATATGCCGGGATTCTAGCACTACCAAAAGAAGGATCTCCATTGGGACTTCTTTCTTTTTCATAATGTTCGTTCAGATATCGGCAACCATGTTTTTCAAAGAAATTCGCTAAACGGTACAAAAAAGAGAGTCAAATTGGTTTACTGCACTTGGGGCATAACCATTGAATATATATTACGAGGAAAGAATGTATGAGTTGAAATCCCTAGACACTTTTGAAATGAATTAGGGTCTTAGCTTTGGCGCCGAGAATTTGAATGTATAGTGTTGGATCCTTAAAACTTTTAGGGGAAAACATCAACCTAACGTTAATAATAATGATTTGGCTAGCTGAACCAAACGTCCTTCTTGATTGCAAGCGTCGAAATGAAACAATAAATATATTTCAACTCAAAAGTCAAAATAAATGAGCGACGCACGGAGAAGAGTCCAAAGATCTTTTCACGAACGCAGCACTGCATTTTTTAATTAAAAATGTAAACAAAGAGGGGAAGTGGCGGTAAATTTAAAATTTGTGGAAAATTTAAATCGATTTTTAAGTGGCGATAAAAACATTTTAAAAGAATGAAAACACTATAAAACACCATAATTAGATTTAAAAAAAAAAAAAAAAAAATATCTGGCTTAAGCAGTTTTTCAACCACTACTGGCCCCATAATTAGATAATAAACCATCAATGATATACGAAAAAATAATATTTAACTAAGTAATAAACGAAAATAATTTAAAATTTAAAAATGGGTCCATTGAGGGAAAAAATAAATGTCCGCCATTGCAAAGAGGTTTTAAGACCCTAATTTTACACAAAGTGTCTAATGATTTTTGTATAGAGCTGACACCTTACATTTCTTCCTGGTAATACATATTCAATGGGCATAACGAATAGTACAGATAGGAGTGCGGCATATGACAGAGAATCCTGGACAGGAAAAATCCCACCACTTTTAATCCCATGATATCAAAATAATATTTTTCCTCTTTTTAATCACTTTCAAAAAGTTTCGTGCTCAAGCAAGATTGCTCATCATGGCATGGCCGTAAAAACGTTTCCTAACCTGTCTAGGGGGGTTAAAATATGTCAATAAAACTAACCAGTGCACATAAAAGAGGCGGCCGGAGAGACGGACGGAGAGATATACAAATTGCAAGCCTCAAATGGGAAAAATCCCGCGTGTCAGAAAATCCCTCCTTTTTGTCCAAGATTCTCTGTCAAGTGTCGCTTTGAACAGATAATGGGGAAACTCATGCAGTTACATGTGAGTAGCCGCTAGAGAGCTGTAGAATAGAGAACTGAACACACTATGCAATATTTTTGATGGGGAGCAGAAGAAAAATATTAACCCTCGCATTGCCAAGGGGGGTACAAAGTACCGCGTTTTATCAAAAAGCTTATGGTAATCAATTTATGATACTTATTTTAATGAGACCTTTAATAATTGTCACAAACAATATTTTCCATCATAGTATATAAAAATATGTATGTTCTAAGCCTTCTAAGGGATGATATTGAAGCCAAACTTTTGTGAGCGCCCCGGGCACTTGGCGCACATTTAAAAGTTAGTAGAAAAACACGCAGTAATATTCAGATAATATTTGAGGAGCAGCCCCTAAAAAGGGCCATATCCAAAAACTTGGTTTTGAGAAAAGAAAAATTTACGTCCCAATGTAGAATATTGTTTAAAATAAAATAATTAAAGAAAAAAATAGATATCTTGTACCTATAAAAAGAAGAAGAAGATATTCCAAAGGTCGAATATGGCCCTTTTTCCCGGCTTGCCTAAACATGTTGAGAAATAAGAACACAAAAAGTTGTTTCTGAAAGTTCAATTGTGAATAAAAATAGAATATAATTGTGAAAATAAAGAGACAACACTTCTAATTATATATAAAGTTCTACCTAACAGATATTATGTACTAACACTCAGTGTCTGAATTATCTTCGGAGTCAGACTCGTGATCTCTTATTTTTAAATTCGGGGTGATCACATTTCGTTCGAACCATAGATGTTTAGCGGGGGAAAGATATTTGAGCAACTCCCTAATATCTTTTTCTTTGTCCTTATTGATAGGTTTTCCATCCATGGGACTCAGTTCAAAGCACCTGTTATTGTTAGTAGATAGGAGAAGTCTAAAGGGTACAAAATTTGGGGTGAAAGCCTTTGAGGTCAAAACATTTCCATGAGTATCATACTTCAATTGAACGAATTGTTAAATTGTAAATTTGATTGATTTGTTTACTGGACTTTTGTGACAAATTGGAGCAAGAGCAAGTGACCATTTTTTTAGTAGACCATTTCCAGCATTGATGATTATGAACTGACTAGGATTTTCTCTACATGACTTGAAAATTCGCACATAGTCACCAATATTAGACACACGTTGCTTCTTCTTTAAGAGTTTCTCATACATACCAAAATTCCTGTCGCAGACATTATAAGAATGACCTCGTACTGTAAACAGGTGCCATATTTTAACTTTCAAGGCGTTTGCTATGAAAGAACAGAACTGAACCACAGTCGAGTTTTTGTTCTGGCCTCCTGCCGCATCTGAGAGAAGAACAATTTGCTTGTGTGAGGGTAGGATTTTTCTACTTATAATCTCGTACAACATAGAACAAACAGCATCTGAATTCTTTCTAGCTTCATGCTCCATGAAGTAAATCAGGAAGCTTTCTCCATCATTATGCACATGCAGATTAAAAACATACAAAGACAGTTGGCGACTATTGTATTGTTTGTTAACATTCAACTTTGGGAGGGCCAAATTCTGTGCAAAATCAAATTAAGTTATCTTCAAAATTGCTAGGACTTAGAATTTCAGACTTAACTTCTTTATACTTCTGAAATCTTCTGAGGTGTAGTTCAATTATCATTAGGATTCATTTTCAGTTTGATTTTACACTCCGTGCAAAAGTCACATACATCAGTTCTTGGTGTTCTAAAAGAACAGTTTGATTTCTTCTGAAAATATTTACAATAGGTACGGTACTTCAAGTTATTCAATTCAAATCCTTTTACTGACTTGTAATATTTTTTAAATAACATGTAAAGTTTCTTCACAGTCAACTCTGGATTGTTAAAGTACTTCTTGGAACTCTTGGCTGAAGAATAGTGTGATTCTGAGTGAGGAAGGGAAGCCCAATGATTCTCAACCATATTTCAAACCTCAACACTAATAGTCCTAGGACGATTGCTATGGTGTCCCCTTTGATCACGCATGACTGTAATTCCTCTAGAAAACTTTCCTTGGATTGTTCTAAGTCTTTCACGCCCAATTTGCAAGACTGACAGTAGAAAGTTCATACAGACCTGGAGTTTCTCATTTTGAAGTACACAGTAATATTTCCACGAATACAAAGCTGGAGTCTTTCTTTTGAAAGTATTGTTCACTTGTTGAGGCAGAGTAGCTTCCATGCAGCGCACTAAAATTTATCCTTGTCATTCTTAGGGAAGCCCAATGATTCTCAACCATATTTCAAACCTCAACACTAATAGTCCTAGGACGATTGCTATGGTGTCCCCTTTGATCACGCATGACTGTAATTCCTCTAGAAAACTTTCCTTGGATCGTTCTAAGCCTTTTACGCTCAATTTGCAAGACTGACAGTAGAAAGTTCATACAGACCTGGAGTATCTCACTTTGAAGTACACAGTAATATTTCCACGAATACAAAGCTGGAGTTTTTCTTTTGAAAGTATTGTACACTTGTTGAGGCAGAGTAGCTTCCATGCAGCGCACTAAAAAGTTTGTCATTCTTAGATTGAAGCTCAGAAAAACTGAGAAACATTTTTTTTCTGTCTATCAAGATTAATAAAATCATAGCACTTGAGCTGACAACAGGTCTTCACACTTCGAAACTCCATGATGAAATACTAATTACGAACTGATAAACATTACCCGTTGTGAGTAAAATATTGAAAAATAAACAAACAATTTAGGCGGGGAAATTATCAGGAGTTATCTATGCGAAAACGGTAATTTTTTCAACTCAGAATGCGTTCTAGCAAGAGGGTCTCTAAAAAGGGCCATATTTGAACATTTTTCAAAGCCAGATATCTCGAAAACTACATGGAAATCAGCTGATATGAAAAATGTTCTACGCATAGAAAACAATATGGAGAATCCAAAAAAGGCAAAGTCCCCAAAAAGGGCCATCGGTACATATGGCCCTTCTTAGAAGCTGCTCCTCATTTGCGCCAAGTGCCCGGGTAAAATAGTTGATAGTAGTTGACACACATATGATATTACCTCCTTTGTAGGCAAATAATTTTGGTGTGACATGAACTTGGCACTCATATGATATCACTTCTTTTGTGACCATATTTTTAGGAGAGATATGAGCCACTTGAATTTTTGGTAGAGACATTTTCTTGGCGTCTTTTTGCACACGAAGTGTTTTTTTTTTGGGGGGGGGAGGGATTATACACACACACACACAGATAGAATTGAGTATTAATGGATTAGAACAATATACTAGCCAGCGTCTAGGCACGTTGAATACACCAGTTCCCGTTAGATCACTGAAGTTAAGTAACGTCCAGCGAGGTTGTACCATGTGGGTGTGCACGTGGATTCGAGCCCTCGTGATGCTGACATTTTTCCGACCCAAACCAAGCTGGACGAGCTTAATGAGTGTAGTTGATTTGCAAGTTTCCGTCTTGAATGACCAATAGATAGTTAAAGAGACGTTAAGCCAAATTAAAAAAAAGAAAGAAAAAAAAATACTATAAATAAGATATGAAAATCATTGCTGGCCGTACACAAGGGGGGGCTGACCGGTTATAGACCCCCCCCACCCCCGATTTTTTTTTCGAGATAAGCCATCAAATGTGAAACGCGAGTGTATATATCATCTAACCCTGTCCTTCTATTTCAATGTCACGCAGAAAACACTTTTTGGGAAAGATGTTTCATACTTACATAACAAAGTGCAAAGTTAGGGCGATTTATTAATTATTAAAGGCTTTTATTTAACTTGCTTTGTATGTATGTTTGTGGGTAAATCTTAGAAATTATTATTATTATTATTAAAGGCTTTTATTTAACTTGCTTTGTATGTATGTTTGTGGGTAAATCTTAGAAATTAAATTTAACCCACTTCCCATTGTCCGATTGAGCTGAAATTTGGCACTGTGGTAGATCTTCGATGACAATTGAATGTGGTTTGGTTTTGGTTGGGGTCATTTCGTTACGGCCACTTTTTTGGCCGATTTTTATAAAAATTTCAGAAATTTTCCGATTTTTGGCCAATATCTCA
>JAAEEI010000536.1:6173-17904 GCA_012654025.1 Pachypsylla venusta
GCTCTATGAGAGTTCGTGAGGTTTTCTTCTTTTGAAACGTCTATATAGGTTGCCAACCTCGAGGTAATGGACGGCCTCAGGATTGACACTTGACGTGATCTCGGAGACCTTCTTGGTGGAAAGAGGCATTTTTTTAATCGAATAACATCGTTTTCATATAGTTCGTTGCTATTGCCCGTTCCTGGCAGTCTGTTATAAGAGCTTCAGTCTCCACTTTCATTTTATTATTATTATTATTCTTAGCTAAAATCCGAAAAATCTAGTCCGATTTTTTTGTATGTCATTCAGATACGGCATGAAAAGTGTCACACCAAACATTGAACTCAATGACAAATACATTTATTCAAAACTGATGACAGTTTAATAATTTCAGCGTCGATTGTAATCATGGAAAATCCTCGCATAGAAAATGCATTCATAAGATGTGAGAGAATGTACTAACACAGAGAAATGCATTGGGGAAAACTGCACAAAGATAATCATAAATAGTGTGGCATCATCGTATGCAATACAGGGTGTAACCATTAAAAATGCACGCCTTGGATTTAAATTCGTTTTTTTTTTAATCAAGCGTTTCTTTTTCGATTTATTGGGCGGAGCGAAGCGTAGCCTTATACTCCCTACAAACTGCAAACTTTTGTTACCCTACTCCTCCGAAACTACTCAACCGATTTTTACCAAATTTTTTTCTTCATATTCTGCATATACCCAAGGGTGCACATATCTATTTTCAGAACCATATCTTGAACCGTTTCCGATTTCTCGGCCAATTTTTTGATCTTTTTACCAAATTCAGAGAGTCATGGTTCGATCTTAAATTTTGTCGCGACAACATATCAACTCAGCGAAAAAGTATTAGGTGGCTTCTCAATACTTAATTTAGGACATAATTGCATTTCATCCGGTAACCCTATAATACATTTCATCCGGCAACCCTATAATATATTACATCCGGTAACCCTATAATACATTTCATCCGGCAACCCAATAATATATTACATCCGGTAACCCTTTAATACATTTCATCCGGTAACCCTATAATACATTTCACCCGGCAACCCTATAATACATTTCACCCGGTAACCCTATAAAATATTTCATCCGGTAACCCTATAATATATTTCATCCGGTAACCCTATAATACATTTCATCCGGCAACCCTATAATACATTTCATCTGGCAACCTTATAATATATTTCATTCGGTAACCCTATAATACATTTCATCTGGCAACCCTATAATATATTTTATCCGGTAACCCTATAATACATTTCATCCGGTAACCCTATAATACATTTCATCCGGTAACCCTATAATATATTTCATCCGGCAAACCTATAATTGCATATTTTGCAAGTAACATGTTGCACTTGACCGAACAAAGGGAGGGTTTAGTTTTAACTCCAAGTTTTTTCTTTTGTGTTTCTGTTTGTGTTATTAGATTCATTGAATTAGCTAATCAGTTCTCTATTAGATATTGCTCCCTATAGTTTAGAGGAATATAATAATAACTAAAACTTTTTTTCAGCACCTACTAATATCAAATTCAAATCTCTTTACAGGTCCTGTTCGTTTCGTTTTTTCCTTTTTTTATTATTACTTTTTTTTTTTTTTTCTTTTTTTGATTAATTCATTATTATTACCTAACTTATTTTAAGTTATCCATTTTAACTCATTATTATAACATTTACCATTGGTTTTGGAGGTAGGGTGATTGTTGCCTGGATGAGTATTCCCAGAGTACAATAATAACTTTTTTTTTTTCTTTCTTTCTTTTTTTCAGGAACCTACTAATGATTTATTTATTTTACAGATTTTGCCCCCTGGTCCCTTACGAATATCCCTTATTGTAATGTGTCAGAGGTTAAAGAAACCTCTGAAACACAATAAATAATAATAATAATGGTCAAAGTGAGTGAGGTCTACAATTGACGGAACTACCTATTTGGAAAAGAACTATTCGTTTCTTGTTATACTTTAGAAATATTTCAAATTAAAAGATCCGTTTGAAGTGAAAGGTATCTACTTCTAATCCACTATCTGAAGTGACCTAGCAAGGATACAGCTTTGGACAGGTTTACATAAGGAAGCTGGCCTCGTTTGACACACCGCTAGAATCTCTTACTTCTTTCTATCTCTCTCTCTGAACAGGTCGCACAGACTCTGCAGGTGTTTTCTATATCTATACACTATACAGTGCCATCATAAAGTCTCGACCACCTTTCTTCATATTTGAACGGCTTAATGGGGAAAATTTCCGTAAATTATTCGAAAATAAGATATACATAATTATATATACAGGGTGATTCAAGCCGATCTCCTTGGCCGAGTTGTTAAGAGCATTGACTCTTGGTCCGGAGGTTGTGGGTTCGAATCCCGCCCGGAGCGAACATTTTCTGATCGATTTTTTTCGTTCCCGGAATGGCATGGCTGTAAAAAGGAGTGCCCTGAAGTAATGCNTTTTTTTTTTTTTAAAAAAAAAGGGTGATTCAAGTTGTTTGTATCAAAAGAATAGGAGTTGTAGAACATGAAAAAATAATCACTTTTTACAGGGGTGACTTTTTTGTTTAGGACTTAGTTTGGGAGTTATCGCTAAAAACGTGATTTTATTTGATGAACTCATAATTCCTTTGAAAATGGTGCAATTTTCAAGAATTAAAATGATCTGAAAAACTTATTTTAAGCTGCATTTATTTAGTTTCACACATTACAATGTAACAAAATGGCGGCCATTTGAAATTTTAAATTTCAAATTTGTATTGCTTTTTATTTATACTAAAATGAGATAAAAAAAAACCCATGGAGTGGTTTTCGAGAAAATCAAATTTGAAAATTTTAAATGGCCACCATATTGTTACATTGATTGGGAGCAAGTTAATGTGCGAAACTAAATAAATGCAGCTTAAAATTAGCTTTTTAGATCATTTTAATTTTTGAAAATCGGACCATTTTTAAAGGAGTTATGAGCTTATCAAAAAAATCACGTTTTTAGCGATAATTCCCAAAGTAAGGCCTAAACAAAAAAGTCACACCTGTAAAAAGTGATTCTTTTTTTTTTCATGTTCTACAACTCCTATTCCCATTATACAAACAACCTGAATCACCCTGTATATTTCAAACAATGAACACATATAGTTCGAAAATGTTATCACTACGCAANCCTTGCTAAACCCTGAAGTATCTGATCGTTGTCGTCTATGTATGCTGGCTGCTCATGATGTAAATCATGAGCAGCCAGCAGCTATCCATCAAACCCAACTAATCTAGAGCCGTCAGCATTATGGACAGATCCTGTTGGAGAGGCCGCCTTTCTTGGCCTGGAGACACAGTGAGAGTCGTTGAGAACGTTAACAACATAACTATTGAGGCCTTTGAACAAAATATTACCGGAACACCTGGATCTCTGGATCCGGCATCCTCAAGGATACAAGTTCAACTAGATATTGATGATTGACCGAACTTCAAAAATGCCTTTTGATTAAGAAACGTTTCAGAGGTGGCCCTGGATTTATACATCTCTCTATTTACTATACAGTGCCCCCAGGACGTCATGACCATCCATCTTGTTTTTTTTAACAATTTTCTCTCTCTTCTATCTTTTTACTTATAGTAGTAAATTTGACCTGTAATGGACCGTTGTTCCTATATTTATCCAAATTTATAATACAATAAAGATCGTGATTCTTGCATTCGACGCCTAAGGGTTAATTAATAAGTTTACATACGGTCGTTTCTCTATCCTTCCACCCACTAAGTTCGTCATGAACTCCATGAACTACCAATCCATGAACTACGAAATTTCTCCTCTTACTTTCTTCCAGTGCACGGTTCTCATACGAAGCCATTTTCATTTCCAAATTTTCTCCACTTTGTCGCTCTGTTTGAATTACCGAAGCCAACTCCTGCATTCTTCTTCTCAATTCCAGACATCAACTCTTCCTTAATTTCATTCATGTTTTCGTTTATTTTACCCAATTTCCTTTTGCCTGCATTCTTTAATCTTCTTCTCAATTCCAGACATCAACTCTTCCTTAATTTTATTCATGTTTTCGTTTATTTTACCCAATTTCCTTTTGCCTGCATTCTCCAATCTTCTTCTCAATTACAGACATCAACTCTTCCTTAATTTTATTCATGTTTTCGTTTATTTTACCCAATTTCCTTTTGCCTGCATTCTTCAATCTTCTTTTCAATTCCAAACATCAACTCTTCCTTAATTTTATTCATGTTTTCGTTTATTTTACCCAATTTCCTTTTGCACCGATCTCTCTAATGTACTTACCATTTCTTCCCTCTGTTCTCTCATTAAACTTTTCATTTTTTCCACTAAAGCTGAACTGTCCCATTTGAATACCTGTATCAAAATATATCAATAATTGACTTTGAGTCTATATTCAATAGTAATTCTCATCAGTGGTACCTCAATTTATGCCAAAAATTATATATAAGTAGAAGATGTGAAATTAAAAAAAAAAAAAATCTTGCNAATAAAAAAAAAAAAAAACTTGCAATAAATTGTAAAACAAATCAAATAATTCAAAATGCAAAGAAAACTTCTCCGCGAGAGAAAACAATACAGAACAAAATAATACAATAATCGAAATAATCAATCGATGAGAGAAAGAAGTTGCCAATTCTCCAACTTTCTTTTTCCGGGTAAATCTTCGATCACAATTAGGGCTTCCAATCCCGCAAATGCGGGATCCAGCGATTTGCGGGATCCGCGCGTTTTTTGCGGGATCCGCGCGTTTTTTGCGGGATTTTCAATCTGCGGGATCCGCAAGCTCCAATCCCGCAATCCCGCAAATCCCGAATTTTCGTTTATTTTACCCAATTTCCTTTTGCACCGATCTCTCTAAAGTACTTACCATTTCTTCCCTCTTTTCTCTCATTAAACTTTTCATTGTTTCCACTAAAGCTGAACTGTCCCATTTGAATACCTGTATCAAAATATATCAATAATTGATTTTGAGTCTTATATTCAATAGTATAATTCTCGTCAGTGGTACATCAATTTATGCCAAAAATTATATATAAGTAGAAGAAGTGAAATTAAAATAAAACTTTCAATAAATTCTAAAACAAATCAAATAATTCAAAATCAAAAGAAAACTTCCCGGCGAGAGGAAACAAAACAGAAGAAAATAATGCAATAATCGAAATAATCAATCGATAAGAGAAAGAAGTTGCCAATTCTCCAAATTTCTTTTTCCGCGTAAATTTTCGATCACAATGTCAACATTGAGGGATTCCGTATTTATTGCTTCTTTTCGTGGGACCAAAATTCCAGTAATTTTTGTCACTAAAACGTATTTAAACACACAGTTTTTATCTACGAATTACACATAAATTAAAATCATTTATAATAATTACTATAGATTAATCACATAAAAAAAGGGAAAAAAAAAAAACATAAAAAAATAATTTTTTGGTCACAGAAAAAAAAAAATGCGTTCTTGTTATTGTTGTTCTTAACTTTAGCTTTAAAGTTTCTGCTTGTTTTTCCAATATAGATATTTAATTGAGTCGAAGGATCCACACAAGGACACGGCAAGTTGACTTAGTCAACTTCCATCTTTAGACTCGACTAGACTGATGATGAATCGAATGATTCGAAACTAGTTTCTTAAGTCAACTTCCATCTTTCGACTCGACTAGACTGATGATGAATCGAATGATTCGAAACTAGTTTCTTAAGTCAACTTCCATCCTCAAACTTTTGTTACCCTACTCCTCCGAAACTGCTCAACCGATTTTCCTTCATATTCTGCATATAGCGAAGGGTGCATATATCTATTTTCAGAACGATTTTGCGCTTTAAATAGGACTTACTACTCAACGGCACGATGCAATCAAGAAAGGTGCGGTATTCTCAAAAAATCTTGTTTTAACGAACTAATGGAGTAATATGCTAACGTTTATGTAGTGCGCGAAAATTCGAGGTGAAACGGATGGCTCCGCCCGTTTTTGTCCACGGACACACCTAGTAATAAATAGTGCCTTTTGAGGTAAGTGTTTTGTTTTAATTTATTTTAAAAGTTAATATTTTTTAACACTTATAAATAACATGTTATTAAAAAGGCCAAACTTACACTGCCTGAATATACACGAGCATTGAGCATCGAGCATTCGTAATCGTTGCTCGCCAGTTTTCGACAAGCACGAATACAAACGACCATTCTGTTCACAGAACTGCTCGAGCATTTCTGACGATCAGTTACTCGAGATCAGGCTCGAGCACGAACGAGCATTCGCTTCGAACATGATCGGGCGCGCGGCGATTTTTTACACTGCCTAAGCCTCAAACGAATGCTCGTTCGTCACCTCTGGTCGCGACGAATGCTCGGGCAGTGTAAATGGGCGTAAAGATTTAAAAACTTAACGTGTAAACAAACCTTAAGGCGAGGCTTTATGAAGAACCTGTAATGAAAACTTGTCCAGCCAGTGCAATATCTTTTATTTTAGAATTAGAAATATAAAAACAAGTGCACCACACAAGGACACGGCAAGATTTGTATTTTGTGACATTAGAGACCAAATTAGACACACCTGTTGTGTTGTATGTGTTGAAGTATCTGTTTTCTATTAACGACTTTCACATCTCTATGAAATAAACAAAGGAGGATCGACACATATCCTCATTAAGATACAATTTGACAATGAAGACATCAAAATGTGTAAGACGCTGTGACTGGTAAACAGTAGGACGTGGGTTCAAACCCAAGATCGATACATATCCCCATTAAGATACAATTTGACAATGAAGACATCAAAATGAATATCAAATTAGATATTAGTGATATAGAGTCATTGCTAGAGAATGGGTTGGTGGTGTAATGGTAAGACGCTCTGACTGTTAAACAGTAGAGCGTGGGTTCAAACCCAAGATCGATACATATCCTCATTAAGATACAATTTGACAATGAAGACATCAAAATGAATATCAAATTAGATATTAGTGATATAGAGTCATTGCTAGAGAATGGGTTGGTGGTGTAGTGGTAAGACGCTGTGACTGGTAAACAGTAGGACGTGGGTTCAAACCCAGCCAACCCATGGAATTTCATTCTCATGAATTTGAGATATTTACCACTATTGGAGGACATGGAAGGGGCCGGGATTATCAACATCTAGTTCGGCGTCCTCAGAGTAGTATAATATGCTACCCAAACCTTCCGCCAGCCGACATCATCATTTTTCCGTGATGGATACGGAAAGTAAGTATTGCTGGAGAATACGAATTTCCCCTGTGGATAGGGAGACTTAAAAAGAATACTTCCAAGGCACCCAAATTCATGTCAGTCTTAAAAGGCGAATGAGGGAAGGATCGGAAACGATATCTTTTCCATTACCCATGCAGAAAGCAAGGAGAAGCTACTGCATTATCCGTAAGGATTCTCAAATATCCACAACTCATGGCGAGTTGTTGCAAACCAGTCCCATGGCTGTTTACCTATGATGTTGCTGACTGGGTATGGAACGTTATACCTAATTTGACGATTCCAAAGGTTCATTATTGAAAATAATAAACCAAAACTGTAGAGTGAGTCTCGAACACCAATTCTATAGAAAAAGTGTTAATGTTAGCCAGTAATGCATAAATACGATTTGATATCGGTTGTTTATTGTTTGTTTTTGTACTGGCGCCTTGAAAGACGCGAGATCTAGGTTGATAATAATTATAAAAATGATGAATTCAATGAAACTAATTTGAAAATAGATGATTCCACTGTCAACAAAATGTCCTGCAACGAAGACGATGATAATTATATGATTAGAAAAAATAAAAATAAATGAGAAGTTACGCGCACCTAACATTTCTACTTATTAGAAAAATAAAAATAAATGAGAAGTTACGCGCACCTAACATTTGTACTGTAAACAATTTGTCTTGCGACGGAGACGGTGACAATGATATGATTAGAAAAATAAGAATAAATGAGAAGTTACGCGCACCTAACATTTCTACTGTAAACAATTTGTCTTGCGACGGAGACGGTGATAATGATATGATTAGAAAAATAAAAATAAATGAGAAGTTACGCGCACCTAACATTTCTACTGTCAACAAAATGTCCTGCATCGGAGACGGTGATAATGATGTGATTAGAAAAATAAAAATAAATGAGAAGTTCCACGCACAGAAGTATATCACTGATTTGCAATGCATTTTTATATTTTGTTTGACCGTTTCGACGTCCCAACCGTAAATGTTATCACTTTTTGTGAATAAGCGACATACTTTTTGTGAATAAGCGAGTAGTTCTCCATTTTTTTTTTTTTTTTTTTTTTTTTTTTTTTTTTAATAACCAGAAGCAAATACACCAAGAGATCGATGATGATGTAAGATTGTCAGGTCACCTGATGCATTAGTCCTTTAGCACTATTTCATATGGGATTGTCATTGTGTCCCACTTGCACCTTATATTTCTGTAATTCCCTCTACAAAATTGTGACATAAGATTACAAAGAAACCTACATTTACCCTATGTATACATTATACAAGCAGATAATTAATGACAGAGTCAATATTCTTGACTAGTTAACGCAATCCGTTGCGAGCAGTATTATATATTTCTATAAATGTGGGTTTATTATGCTATTGGTTTAGGTATAGATTGAAACAAGTGTTGTTATCTGTACATGCAAAGCCTAGATACACTCCCTTCGAGTGCTGATAATGAGATAATTACAAAATTTCAAATCTCATTAATTACCTGTTTGCTATAGGGTACTTCAATTACAATCGTGCGTGCTATCATCGTTTCCGATAATATGCGAAACTGTAGCTAATCAATTTTTTTGTTTTCTGCTAATGTTTTTAATTATTAGATACACTCCCTTATAGTGCGCTGATTATGAATCTGAATGTCGAAAAAGTCTTCTGATCAAAGCGTCATCATTCAATTCATTCGCCGCAATATTTAATGGTAAAATTGTCTCAATTTAGTTGAAATAAGAATTCATAATCAGAAGTGCGTGTTGAGATAGATTTAGCAGTCAAGAGTTACAACAAGGAAATGGATAACTTATAGAGCAAACATTCTTTGAGCGTATAACTTATAGAGCAAACATTCTCTGAGCGTAAACTCATATCATAAAGGAGAACTCGACCCCGTTTGTAGTAAGTATTCGCAAGGAAATGGATAACTTATAGAGCAAACATTCTCTGAGCGTAAACTCTTATCATAGAGGAGAACTCGACCCCGTTTGTAGTAAGTATTCGCAAGGAAATGGATAACTTATAGAGCAAACATTCTCTGAGCGCAAACTCTTATCATAGAGGAGAACTCGACCCCGTTTGTAGTAAGTATTCGCAAGGAAATGGATAACTTATAGAGCAAACATTCTCTGAGCGTAAACTCATATCATAGAGGAGAACTCGACCCCATTACTTGAATCTAGGTGCAGGTACCTTGCTAGGATTCCAATATACAACGGACTTCTATGTCATGTAAACTCAACCAGACTGCCGGACTCGTCAAGTTCCTTACAACCTTGGGAGAAATAAAATAGGCTAATCTTCCACTTCCAGAATTGAAAAAAATGAATGCTGTTTCTTTATGTTATTATGTCACAACTTTGAGGCTCACTCCAGCATTGTAGGATTTTCCCAAATATCAATCATTATCCAATTACTCTGAATTTTTCAACTTCACCTACAATGCTGGAACCGGGTGATTATATGCATTAACGCATTTATCTTCATAGCTGCGTTGTGCTCAGGAGGCTGAGTGGACCCCGAAAACATTCAAACCACAGTGAAATTTTTTTGCCTCTGCCAGGATTCGAACCTGGGTCTCCCGAGTGCAAGACTAGTGCAGGACCACTGAGTCATGGGAGCAGGCTCAATTTAATTCAATTCAATTCAATTCAAAATATTTATTTGTGACATTTACGTGTACATAAACATTAAACACAAATTACAAATATAGAACGTACCTACATAAAAAGTAATTTTAAAATGAAAATTGAAAGCTGAAATTTAATCTTATCTTAATTTTCGGAGAGTAACAAACAAAACTATGTCTGATTTTCTTGTAAGATCTCCAAAGCCTTTTCAGTAAACATCTGGTAAGATGTTGAAAGGTCCAAAAATTTTTGGAAGTTATTGTATAGTTTGGCTGTTTTATAGATTGGAGATAAATTTGAGTTTGTAGTCGAAGGTATGAAAAATGTCTTATGCTCCATGTTACGGGTGCGGGAGGAGGGGACTTTAAATTTATAATTTTCAACAAGAACTGATGAGTCGATTTGATTGTTGAGAATTTTATATAAAAACTGGAGCAACATAGTTTTCCGTCTTATCTCGACTGATTCCAAACAAAGGTTTTCCCTAAGAGAGTTGTATGAGATGCACTCAAGACGCAAGGGGTGGAAACCATTCAAACGGTAGAAAAGTCGTCTACAAAAAGCTGCTTGCACGTTCTCAATCAGGTGGGAAAAATGCTGGGTGTGAGGCGACCAAATCATAACGGCGTACTCCAGTTTAGAGAGGACAATTTAAAAAAATAATTCCGATAATGAACTTCAAGTCAAAGAACTCAAGACACTCTTACTGATTCATCGATGAATCTCGAGGACAATTCAACGAGGAAAGAGTTGAAGCTTCCCTACTTTGTAGCTGAACGGAAATATTTGAATATTTCCGTTTAACAGGCTCACTGCAAGGACTGCGAAGTTTGATTGTGGGAAATTGTCGCATATTTTGAATTTTTTTCTGTGCAATTTCCTTTAGGTACTCTGGGGTAGCTACTTTCCAGATATGGCCTTGCCAAACGAGTTCTCACTGCACACTGGTCACATCCCACACCAAAAATCGTACTCTTGTTCGTTGGACAGGGTCAGACAAAGGTATAGAATTATTTTAATATGGAAAAACTTTTCTATAACGGAAGCAGGGGAAAACGTTAGAATTTTCATGGTTTGTTTATTTCAAAAAATACTTATTACCCCTCCCCCCAAATCTAATTCTGGCTACGGGCCTGCCGAGAACGTATGCGTAGATGTTGGAGCAATATTTTTTCCCAAATTTTGACGCTTCAAATAATGTGGGGTTCCGGTGATTCGGGATAGAATAAAAAAAAAATCTTTTAATTGATTTTCAATGTGACTTTCCTTTGTGATTTTTATTTCTTGCCCAGGTTGGTACCTGGTTCGGGTTCTGATCGGGTCGAAAATTTGATTTTTTTTTCTTCGAATTTTCTACTTGATCCCGGTTGTGGGTAACTCAGCCTCCTTAGGACAATTGAGTAACTATGGTAAAAGCGACAAGTATTAAAATTATAAGGTAATTGTTAAGCATAACTTGGTGTATTGGAGTGATTGTTCAAAATATCTTGTAATGCTATGATTCTCGCAAAATTTTGATATAATAACACAAATAATTTTTATAAAATTACATTTTTTTTATACATATTCAACAAGCCTCAAACCCTAAACCCTACAAAAATTGAAAAAAATCAATTAACAAAAAATAGCCGAAATCTCTCAAGAGTTGTTGAATGTAGGGATGGGTTAGTCATCCACGAGTCGAGTCATGAGTCGACTCATGACTCGACTCTCTCATGAGTCGACTCATCTTTTTGAAATGAGTCGACTCTTCAAAGAGTCGACTTATGAGTCCCTTTTTTTTTTGAAAAAAACACAAAGAGATTGAGCTCTATGAGAGCTCGTGAGGTTTTCTTCTTTTGAAACGTCTATATAGGTTGCCAACCTCGAGGTAATGGAC
>JAAEEI010000538.1:2468-12590 GCA_012654025.1 Pachypsylla venusta
TTTTTTTTTTTAATAAATCGGCACTATTCACAAGAAAAACCTGGAACGCATATGATTGGTGATGTAGTGGTAAGATGCTCTAACTGGTAATCAGTAGAGCATAGGTTTAAACCCAGCCAACCCTTAGAATTTCGTCCTCACGAATTTGAGAAATTTGCAGCTCCATCGGTATCAATTTTTTTTTTTAATAAATCGGCACTATTCACAAGAAAAACCTGGAACGCATATGATTGGTGATGTAGTGGTAAGATGCTCTAACTGGTAATCAGTAGAGCGTAGGTTTAAACCCAGCCAACCCTTAGAATTTCGTCCTCACGAATTTGAGAAATTTGCAGCTCCATCGGTATCAATTTTTTTTTTTTTAATAAATCGGCACTATTCACAAGAAAAACCTGGAACGCATATGATTGGTGATGTAGTGGTAAGATGCTCTAACTGGTAATCAGTAGAGCATAGGTTTAAACCCAGCCAACCCTTAGAATTTCGTCCTCACGAATTTGAGAAATTTACCACATAATAATAGCATCCAAAAACTGCCGGTATAAAGAGACTTTTTAGTCCTATTCGGGCAGTAATAAGGATTATTATAATCAACATCACAGTTTCAGCCTAGGGTCATGAAAACCTTTTCGGTAAACTCATATTGACCAAGCTGTGTCTACCATTTTTTGATCTGCCGACAGCGGTAGCTGTTGAAAACATTTTATATATGAAAAGAATATGCTGTTAAAACATGAATCTTAATATGAAAAGAAAATGCTGTTAAGGCGAACATCCTTACAACAAGAACAGCGTGATTAATCAGTTGACTCAATGTTGTCCCCTTGGCCAAATTTGATAGAACACCCATTCTTCATAAAAGGAAGGTATGAACATTGATTCGGATGTATACTCAACCGGAATATCCAATCTTTTCAACTGTTCTTCATACACTTCTAACATGTTCGAATTTAGTTTACCACCTCCTTGTGTCATAAATTTTCCATTTGGTTTTAACAATTTCAACGAAGTATTTAAAACATTTAAAATAAAATCCCATACTTCCGTTTGTTCATTGGGAGTTACTGGAAAATCTGTTAAATCTCCAAATATATAATCAAATTGATTTCCTGAACAAATCATACGAGTCAATGATTCGAAACAATCACCAATAATTATTTTATAATTTATTTCTTCGTACTTATCAAGAACATTGCCACAGCATGATCTCATAAATTGTTTACATGCTTTAATTACAACTTCATCCAGTTCAAGTACGGTAACAAATTTAGGTTGTTCTTTTAATATCTCGTACAGTAACGCTCCATCTCCGCCACCCAAAATAACAATGTCTTTATCTTTATAACTTTCAACATTTTTTCTCATAAGTGTTTCAGTATAAATTAAATCTTTCTCAGATAGATTTTGTAACTCATCTAAAACAAGTAGATTTCCTAAACTCGTCGAATGTAATATTTGTACTTTTTGATAATTCGATATTTCTTCAAATAATATAGTATCGATATCGTATTCGATAAGTCGTAAATCTGAAGTTATCATATATCGAAGACATTTTGGATCTCTCTTGATTACAGGATAATAGTGACCATACTGATTTTTAGTAATTTTTTCTTGAATTGTTTTTTCGATCTGTTTTGTCGTTTCATAGTCAATAAAAATATCGTTTTCTTTAAGATTTAAATATTCAATATTGATTGTAAGAATTCCATTTGTGAAACAACGTATAGTGATTAAACTTGACCGGTCTCCGGAGTAAAGAGTTGTCAAACTGTCGCTCAGTTCAAATGAAGACATTTGTTTCAAATTAGAAATAAACACTTCAAGAATGGTTGTGATTTCATTTGTAATTGATTTTTGTTGTTTCAATAGATCTTCATTTGAGTTTGTATTCATCTCATAGAAAAAATCTAGCATTATAGTATTCACAGACATTGTTCTTGTTCGATAAATTACAAATTGTTCAATATAGAGTTACATACAATATAACTGTTTATTTGTATAAATAAAAAGGTAGATAAAATATTATAAAGATAATATAATACTATATCTTTACTTGACTGTAAAATAGGTGTTCATTTTACAGTCTTTTTTTTTTACAGTCATTAATTATATTTTATATACTAGGTGTGTCCGTGACAAAAACGGGCGGAGCCATCCGTTTCAGCTCGAATTTTCGGGCACCACATAAACTTTAGCATATTGCTCCATTATTCCGTTAAAACAAGATTTTTTGAGAATACCGCACCTTTCTTGATTGCATCGTGCCATTGAGTAGTAGGTCCTATTTGAAACGCAAAATAATCGGCCGAAAAATCGGAAACGGTTCAAGATATTGTTCCGAAAATAGATGTATGCACCCTTGGGGGTATATATATATATATATATTCGATATCCTTCAACGTTTTAACTAATCAATTACTATTTCCTAAATTTTATTTTGCCCGATCCCAGATTCGAACTTGTAACTCTGGAATGGTTTGTCAAAATTTAGTAAATTATGTCCTAAATTAAGTATTGAGAAGCCACCTAAAACTTTTTCGTTATGAGTTGATATGCTGTCGCCACAAAATTTAAGATATCGGATCATGACTCTTTGGTAAAAAATCGGCCAAAAAATCGAAAACGGTTAAAGATATCGTTCTGAAAATAGATATATGCACCCTTGGGTTTATGCAGAATATGAAGAAAAAAATTTGGTAAAAATTGGTTGAGTAGTTTCGGAGGAGTAGGGTAACAAAAGTTTGCAGTTTGTAGGGAGTATAAGGCTACGCTTCGCTCCGCCCAATAATTAATATAAAATATAATGTAAAATATAAATTAAAAAAAAAACAATATTTAAAAACCAGAACAATTATAAAATTTTACAGTCAAGTGAAGATATACTATTATATTATCTACCTCATTATGGTTTTACTTGACATAGTATCCCAATTTAAAAAAAAAAAAAAAAATATTATAAAGATATTAATTAAAACTGACAAGTGTTATACTCTATGGAGTACATCATCAGACCTAGCGAGATCGAAAGATTTAATCTATATTTCGAACTCACTTTATAATATCATCTTTATACAGGGTGAACATAATTCGACGTCAATCCGTTAACCACATATTCTTGACACTAAAATACTATTTTGTTTTTTGACTTATAAAAATCGGAAAAACGGCCTTAACTCGAAAACGGTTGGACCGTTTTTTTAAACTATGTTCCAAATTAAAGTTTAAAAGGCCACCTACAACTTTCTCGCTTTGAGTTGATATGTTGTCGCGACAAAATTTAATATATCGGACCATGACCGGCTAAATTCGGTCAAAAATCGGAAAATCGGCCGTAACTCGAAAACGGTTCGACATTTTTGAATTCTGATATTTTTCCTGGGGTTTTTGCCTATAGTTTTTGGGGGGCCCATTCTCATAAATTTTAGATATTAGGACGACCTGAAAGGCATACCATCGCAGTTCCAGCCAAATGAAGAACCTTATTGGTAAACTTATATCACCATTATTTCAACCGTAAATGGTTGCCAACGGTCACACCACGTTGAATACACCGTTCCCGTCAGATCACTGAAGTTAAGCAACGTCCGGGCGTGGTCAGTACTTGGATGGGTGACCGCTTGGGAACACTACGTATCGTTGGCTTTTTCCGGCCCAACCCAGGCTGGGTGAGGTCAATGTGGGTAGCTGGTTTGCAAGTTTCCAGCGAATGGAGGGTGAAACCCCCGTCTTGAATGACCAATAGATGTTAAAGAGACGTTAAGCCAAATTAAAAAAAAAAAAAAAAAAAAAAAAAAAAAAAAAAAAAACATAAATGGGAAGAACAGTTGATTTAAACGAACAACGCTACAATGACGAGATTTTCAAATTTTTGTTCTGTCCCAGAACAATATTCCTCCACTAGATGGTAAAGGAAAATAGATGCTGGAGGCCATATCTGGACGTAGGGGGTGTAAGATATCTCAGTGAAACCATCCTCATGCACAGCAGCCTTTGTAATGACGTTGGTGGGACAGAGGAGCCGAATAATTTATTAGGAACCTCAGCAAAGATGACCGGTCAAAATTAAACTAATCAAAATTATGTCGATAATTTTACCTCGTATTAGACAGTGCAAGACATGTAAAAAACATTGTCAGAACTGCACTACATTAGTGCCAGGATGGTTCCAAAATAGGAACCATCCTAGCACTATAACCATCCTCCACTGATATATCTCACCCTCCTACGTCCAGGCATGGCCTGCAGCATCTACAGGGTGTCTACCAAATCGTCAAAGTGAAATTGCCTGACTTTTCCAGGTTTTTCAGTCTACTTTTCCAGATTTTCCAGTGTACTTTTTCAAGATTTTGACTGCCCCATCTGACTTAAAAAAACAAAATATTGGGGCCCAGGGCCCCCAAAAACTATACAGCAAATTTCCTTCATACCCTAAAAATGTATGCCAAATTTTTAGAGGAAAACGATAATAAGCGCCGCAGGCGAAATTTTTCAGGAAAAGCATGTTCACGCATAAAATTGGCCATTAAGATAAAAACAACTTAATTTGAAAAATTCCCTGACTTTTGGCGTTTTTTCAGCTTTTTTTCCTAAATTCCTTTTAGGAAAAAAACTTTTCCAGTCTCCTAAAATTCCCTGACAATTCCAGGTATTCCAGGATTTCCAGTCTGGTAGACACCCTGATCTATTTTCCACATCAAAATAATACAAATAAAGGTGTTCAATGCACAAAAACAAAATTCAAAATATTGAATTTACGCCGTTAGACGTATTAAAAACGACCGGCTTTTTTAATACGTCAAATGAAAGCAAAATGTTTTAATTTTTTTTAAAAAATATAAAATGATAAGAAAAAGCCAAATAAATTGATAAGTAATACAATTTACATCTAGAGTGAAGAAACACTTGTGAAAGATTAAGTCGTAACAAATTGAATTATTTGAAATGGTCAATTTGCGCGTCTTCGTTTTCATTTCACTTTTTAGAAAAACCCGCCATAAAAAATATCAGCAAGTAAGAGAGGTCAATACACCGTATAAAAGATAATGGAACTCAAATGAAATTGTCAAGTTGGAATTCTTTTATTTTTTGTCTTCTCGTACGAAGTATACAAATTAAAGTAGCTATTGTTTATTTTTTTCTAAAGTATTATCTACACTAAAAAAAAACACATAGAGATAGACACACGAATGGTTTGAGATATCAAATTGTGTGACAAACTAGGTATCTACTGATTAACTGATGTATTTGAAATTGTGTTTCTTATTTTATACCGCAAATAAAAAGATAAGATTAGCTTACCTTGTTAGATATTGTAATTTTATTTAATTATGTCCTCCTTTTCTGTTTACAAATAATTAATATTTAATAATACTTTCTACACTGTTAACAGATTCCTGATGACTTGATTTATTCTTTCCTTTAACTTATCCTTGAATTTCTTTGCGCCTGATCTTACATTTATCTAATCTCTAATTGAATCACAAATCACACTGGTATGACTCCGGGGAGAACCGTAGGGTCCCATAGTTGTGGGATTTTTGTCGCGTGCGGCGTGACATCGCGGGAGAAATCCCACCAATCATATTTTTATTTTTTCCACTTCTCTTTTGTTTTAACTTTTTATGTATACTTGTTAGCTTTATTGACATATGTTAACCCCCCCTCGACAGGTTAGGAAACGTTTTTACGGCCATGCCTTTAATGCTTGAGCAAATGTTTTTTTCCCCAAACGGGAAAAATATTTTGAACGTGGGATTTTTCCCTTGTTCGAGGCCCCTACGGTTCTCCCCTAAGTCGGACCCAAAATCACACAAGTTCTTTTTTCAAAAATGTATTTAAAAAATCCCGCGCCTTTCATACCAATTTGAAAGGGATATTTTATTAATAAAATTTTAATTCATGACGAGATTTGAGACAATGAAAATACGCTTTGTTTACAAAAAAAAAAAAAAAAAAATACTGGTGGATAGCGGAGATAAAATTGTCGCTGTACCTTTTCAATACATGAGAGACGTCAGGAGTGGATTTAAGGCTATATCTTATGGCGGGCGGTGCAGCACATTGGGAGGGGATACTTCCGGAAGGTATGGAATACCCCCCAGGCACAGGGGGGGCGGCCCCCGGAGAAAATTTTGATTAATTAGGAGTCAAAATGTGAAAATCTGTGCTCTAAAACTACAATGTTGTTACATTTTCTAAGAACATCATGCAATTTGCAAATGGAAATTATAAAAAAAAATTCAAGTTAACGTGAGATGAGCTTTACGGTTATTGCGAAATGGCCGACGTGCCTAGCCGACGCATGCGCGGATGTGGCATGTAGTTAGCGGCTGGGAATAGAGCGTTCGTGGCGGCCGGAATTTTTATTCCGATGTAAGCAAGATAGATAATTGATGAGGGGAGTGCGGGGCGTTGTTGTGACGTTATAATTCTATTTGGAATGTTTTATTTGAATTCATAAAACCATTATGCCTGATTGTATTTATAAAATCAAAATCAGGAAAAATATTTTTGCCATAATTTATTTAGTGGAAGATGACTATATAAATATTCACACTTGATCTTGCCAAGGGGGGGCTGTCGCCCCCTTTAAATCCGCCCCTGAGAGACGTATTGCTATCATTTAATTGTTTTAATATAATGAATGTACATGACCAAAGTAAAGGTTTAGTGTGTTAAAACTAATGCACCTGAAGTTACAAATACCTATTTTCTAAAGATCCTAAAGGTTAATCTAAAGATATTATTTCGGAGGGGGGTTTCATGTAAAGGAGTTTTACTTATAGTTTCAACCCCAAAAGTAGCCTATGTCCTTTTCTAAAGTTTAATCTATCTCCATTTCATCAAAATCGGTTCAGTAGTTTAAGCGTGAAAGCGTAACATACATACAGACAGAGAGACAGACAGAGTTACTTTCGCATGGATGGATGGATTTTCATTATTACGCTATTTTATTACAATAAAAAGGCCTTCATGGTAATAAAATGCGCTTCATAACTTTGTACTCGTTTGAAAAATATTATTGATTTTTTCGCACATATTTTTAAAATTTTTGATAATTTATTTTTGTGTGTGGGATTAGTGATAGCTGTTGATAAGGAAGCAATAAAATAAGATAGCTCTTCTAAAAATAAAGTGAAGGTACGGAAATAAAGATTTATGTATTCTGAAAAACATTTTAATTTTTTAAAATGCCTATTTTGAAGAAGTTTAAATAATATTTTGTAGATAAGTAGATTTCATCATACCAACATTCTGGTGTTCTGCAAAGCTGGAGAATCTTTATTTTCATTTGCTTGATTTTTATTTTTGATAGCAGTACCAATTTTAAATTGTATTTTAGTTCATTTTCAAAGAAATATGTCTTCTATGACATTTGGTCAAAAGAAATTCATTCCAACCGCACCTGATAAAGGAAGTTTTCCATTAGATCATCATGGAGATTGTAAAAGTTTCATGTCTAAATATATGATTTGTATTAAAAAGAGTAAAAATAGTTCAGAGTGTCGTGAAGAAATTAAAAATTATTTAGAATGCAGAATGAATAAAGAATTAATGGCAAAAGAAGATTGGGATAAACTTGGATTAGCTAATATTAGTGAGAAGAAATCTGTAAAGTGATCACCTACACTAGTTAAAGTTAGGTACAAAACAATTGAACTTTTTTTTAATAGGAGATATTTCTGTGTTGAAAACAGTCTCCCTAGCCTAGTGGGTATCACACTGACTTTGCACGCGGAAGACCCGGGTTCAAATGCTGACTGAGCTGAATCATTTTCCAGAACTGTGCTTGTTTGTTAGAGTTGAACTCAGTCTCGTGAGAACAACTGAATAGCCACTTAAGATGTGAGTAGCAAACAGTGGCATTGTAATGAGCATGCACTAATAATAACGTAATGATTTAGTAATAGTACTGGCCCTTGTAATAGTACAAATGTAAATTGTGACAATACACCATTTTTATGAGTTAACACAATTCCCAATATAAGTAACAACACTTATCAATAAAGACCCTGGAAATGGTACCAGACAGATACTATTAATTTTTTTGGAGCAAGTTACAAATTTAAAATTTGATTTAATATAATTTAAAAAGTCTTTTTAAGCGTTTTAGGGGTGGGAGATTAATTAATTCACTTCAATTTTAATTTATTTTGAAAAAAAACTTTTTCTTCCGTATTTATTGAACTATTTGAATATATTGAACTGAAGCAGACATAGTTGTACCAATATGAAAAAAGTCCAGTGCAAGTTTGTTTATTTTATTAATATAAGCGTTTAGATTAACGNTTGGCCCCCAGAATCATGTAGATCAATCATACTCTGAGAACCGTTCACTTTCAACTGCCACGAGAGTTGGTAGACTTTGTCCCAAGAAACCTTATTCCCCTCTTTCCTCTGATGACTATTTTCTTTCTTTGGATAAACCATTAACACTAAATAATATTGGGTGTCTCTGGTGACAGAGCCTAGGATTTGCCATCTATAAAGTTCGTTGTTTTTGAACACGGATTTAAAAGGAATTAATGCGAAAGCAATCTCGGGACAAAGTTGTATTTTTTTTAAAAAAAAAACAAACATCGTAGTCCAGTCGATGTTTATTTTACGAATGTACCCATATGTATTTAAAACATGCTCATTGTTCTCCTTCCAGACATTTGATAAAATTATGAAATCTAAATAGATATCTTAGATACTGAAATCAAATGGATATCCAAGAATACAATATTTTACTTTGTTGTACAGGCAGTGTTGCCACTATCAAATTACCAGAAATGATTGAACAGATTGAAAAAATTCAATTGGAATTTGATAAACCAATTCACATTAATTTAAATGTAGTAATGACGAAGCATGCGTTTCATTTTGTACCTGATCTGCCTCATAAACCAAATATAAGATTCTATTCAGATGACGATGAGTGGATGTCATGGGAGAAACGAGGCGATCCAGTATTGCACATAGAATTAAGCAAATGGAGTGATATAATAGTATTGGCACCTTTAGATGCAAACACATTGGCCAAAATAGCAAATGTAAGTATGAATAGATGTGAATATATATAACGTAAACAAAACACATTGGCCAAAATAGCAAATGTAAGTATGAACAGATGTGAATATATATAACGTAAACAACACACATTGGCCAAAGTAGCAAATGTAAGTATGAACAGATGTGAATATATAGAACATAAACAAAACATGTTCACAAACTGACATCGGTTTGATGCTTGCCCATCGACACAGTATTGTTATCAAACAGTTGCTATTATTATTGTTGTTTTTGTTGATTTTCCTTTTTTCTTTCCCTTTCTCTTCTCTAAAGGTGATTTTGGATAATCTCCATTAAATTTCATATTAATCAGCAAATAATAGCCTCAGGTACAAGGTGTACCAAAATTAATGACCTTTTTTGTTTTTTCTTTCATTCTTCAGTTGACAATTAATTTCATTTTTAGTTTCTATTTTCTCATATAAACACTTGTAGAATTTATATAGACAAATCATGGAACACTGGAAAGGGCCTCCAAAAATGAGGCGATCTTTTGTTTTTAATCATTAATTTGTTATTATTTAATCATTGATCATTTGTTTACGACCATTAATCTTTATGATTTTGAAAAAATCCTTTTTGCGAGGGCGAGTTTTATAAGAGCATGCAATGATTGAGGATGTAAGGCAAGGCAATAGCTGGTGTGAAAAATACTTCTTGTGGTAAAATAAAATGTTATGACGGCCTTTTAAAATTCAATTGTTTTTTGACTCGTCCACGATGAGTTTTTTGTGTTGAAGGATTATTTTAAATATTGAATTGATTTATTTCATATCTATTTTGAAAAAGTCAGAAGATTAAAATATTTAAAATAATTCTTGAAACAAAAAACTTTATGAAGTCTCGAGACATTAAAGCAAAACATTTTATCTAACATAATAAAAGATTATTTTGCGAAAAAAATTGTTACAATAATTATTTCCCCCTGAGGAGTGTGGTGTTGCATGATTTTTCTACACAAATTCTGTAAGAAATTTCAAACTAAAACTTGTCGATCTTGCGGCCGAGTTGTTAAGACCACTGACGCTTGGTCCGTAGGTTGTAGGTTCGAATCCCGCCCGGTGCGAA